>CAWUFW010001772.1:600000-850000 GCA_963921515.1 Calotriton arnoldi | reverse complement strand
AAGTTTTGCAACACGGTTGCCCATTTTGCCAACCACGTTTTTTTTTCAGGTTGTCAAGAACAATAAAGTATTGGGAACATCGTCGTTACAGAGCAGCAAGGTTTTATTCCATTGTTTAGTCTGCAACGGACTCCTGCAAAGTTGTAAGTGACGCCATTTTTGCTCTATGAGATGAATTCCTTTGCCTTTTATAGGGGTCACGACGTTGTGAGTACTCTTCAATTTTTTTTTTAATGCAATCTGCCCACGATATTGCTGCATCAGATGAGTAACTGATTTGGGCATTTCCTGAGAGTTGATCTTGAAGAGGTTTTTGTTTCCTTGTGCCTGCAAGCTGTGTTCTGTTGAGCCACCTTCATCATCGTTGCATATCTTCTGAAGAAGATGTTCATTTTGAAGAAGATGTTTACGTGACTTGTGCTGATTTCTCATAGTTATGAACAGACAAATTTCTCTTCAACTGCAACAAAATATTCTCCTGTTTGGGGTTTGTGGGGAACTTAACATCTTCACTGATTTCTATGGGGTGGTACTTTCTGCTTTTTCTCAGACGTTCCAATCTAATGTGAGGGGATGTGTTTTGGTCCAGTCAGTGTGGTATCCACAAGGTGGGTTTGATCTTACCTACGGTCTATCTTAGGGGTTAGTGATACCCTGACTGGTTCCTTTGTGTTATGACAGTGTGCATGTGTGCTTCTCCCTTGTGTTATGACTGTGCGCATGTGTGCTAGATTTTTCTGAATTCCATGTTTTGGTCAGTATGTTTTGGGCTTAAGGATACCCTGGATTTGTCTTGGGTTATAGGATACCCATAGTATGTTGCGAGAGTGTTTTGGGTTTAAGGATACCCTGGAATTGCTTTGGGTTTAAAAGATACCCTGGATTTGCTTTGGGTTTAAAAGATACCCTGGATTTGCTTTGGGTTTAAGGATACCCTGGATTTGCTTTGGGTTTAAGTATACCCTGAATTTGTTTTGGGTTTAAAATATCCATACTATGTTTTGAGAGTGTTTTGGGTTTAAAGTTACCCTGTTTTGGTATGGGTGGAGTCTTATTCCTTTTCTTTGAGGTTAGACCTGTCCTACCATTGGTATGTGCAGAAGAGGGATGTAGATCCCTGGTTCTGCCGCAGTCTTGTGCTTTACCATGAGGCGCAATGGGTACTCTGTGTGGTGTGGTGGTGTGGTATCCGTAGTTTGTAGTGTGAGTTATGGTGGATAGCATCCACTGTTTTTAAGAATGTATCTCTTTATCTTGCATTCTTTGTTGGTTTATGATCATTATAAGGGGGGATGTGTTATATGTTTTTATGCATCCTCCTTTGCTGTCAGATGTGTGTTTTACTATCTCCATACATTTGATTGTTTATGATCACTTTAGGGGGGGGTGATGTATAATGATTTTGTAGTTGCATCCTCCTTTGCTGTCAGATGTGTATTTTACTATCTCCATACATTTGATTGTTTATGATCACTTTAGGGGGGTGATGTATAATGATTTTGTAGTTTATGCATCCTCCTTTGCTGACATACGTGTGTTTTATCATCTTCATACATTTTGATTGTTTTCGATCATTATAAAGTGGGGAGATGTGTTGTAATGTACTTGTTACTCAATGCATCCTCCCTATTGAGGTTCTCGGTCTTGCTGCTCAGCCTATGGTGAGGTCATTTAGAATGTTCAGTGGGTTTGTATTGAAAGGAGAATCAGTTGGTGTGGAAGGGCTGAGCAGTGAGGAGGCTGCTCCTGGTGGGGCACTTTTATGGATCAGACTAACATCCTGTAACCTAAGAAGTTATCTCAAGAATAAATCTACTACCTTTTCTACAAGACATGCCTGCGCATCCTTCTTTGTTTTAACAAAGACCTTGTTACTCATTTTACAAAAATCACAAGACAATCAAGGATGTTCCCTGCCTTAACGTTACACATATAAAACCACATTTGCGAATCCATATCTGAATAAAATAATTGTCAAGTCCATCAATGGGTCTCAAGACCCTCATAAAACACAACTTATGCCATGCATACCCATGTCATTCTAAAGGGAAAATGGAAGAATGTGTAGATACTCACTTTATAAGACTCCCATTGGGGTCCAGAGTGCCCCATTTTCCCAAAGTGGCAGTATTTTCCCCATTTAAAGTAAAGCAGCTCTTATTGAAAACAAAGACGCAGTAGTACAGCACTGAAGGAGACACCGATAGTCAGTTCTTCTTTACTAGAATGACTGTCTATGACATCACAAACTACTGATGCAACAACGCATCCACACCAGAAACCGAGTTGCATTTATAATTGTAGCTCATTCTCTGAAACCCTGCCCACTTTACTTGAGCGTCATCACAAGTTGCTCATTTTGTAAAGAATCAATGCTCTAGCTTCAAACTGCATAACAAAACTGATGGTCATACAATACAAACAAAAATGGAAACCACTTCTGGAATTCTACCCTATTCTTATACGTATTGTATAGTTAAAGAACGACACTGCAATTCAGTAAACTCCAGTAAACAGAGGTACTTTTTTTTTTTTAAATCACGAGAATTTGCACTAAGTGAATCAGACAACTCTTGAAAAAAGAAAGAAAAGTTTTGATAAGGCCAGATAAATTATGCTTCCTTTTCCTACACACATCTGTTTGTTATTCTTACTCAAAATTGCTTCCATGCAATTAATCCTTGCTTAAGCAGCAGGATACCTGCATTGAAGCCAAAGAGGTTACCAGGAGCCAATCACGCACGGATATTGGTCACATAGCTCACAAGCAAAGCACAAATGCACTCCACTACCACCAGTGTGATCCGGGATGCCCAGGACTGTTTTTGGGGCCAGAGTGCCTCACTGTCCCAGAAGTCTTTTCCCAGAAGGAGGGGCTGCTACCGTCCTTCCGCGCCACTGTACTTGTAGGGCCTGGCCATCTTCCGTGGCACAGGACGCGCCCGGACAAAGGGCAGGCCCGTCCTGCGCCCATCAGTGCCAGGAAGAGGAAAGTCCACCCTCCTTGGCCCTGGGTGTTTTGGATCACTTGCACCAGTGTCCTTGAAAGTTTAAGGTTCTGTAGGCATTTGCTGTTTCTGTTAATTGAGGGCGCTTTAAGAATGGGGAAGCGAAAGGCCCAAAAAAGCCCTGTGGGTTCGGCTGCTCAATCCAAAATTCCTAAACTTCTGAAACGATCAACCCATGAAGCTGTAAATTGTGTCACAAGTGAGACTGAAACATTGATCAAAGAAGTAGAAACCATTTTGAAAAATAAAGATTCGAATGGAGGGAAAGTGGCAAAAGGTAGGACGGTCCCAGACCTCTTTAAGATAAAACCCAGACCCCGGAACGAACAGATTACAACTGCCACTGATCCCACCATCAATAAGGGGCCGTTACCTACAAAAGATCCAGGCAATAAATCCACTCCTACTTTGGCCAACAAAGCAGACCCTCAATTTCACGTTGACTTTGAGTGATCAAGCAGGTTTGCTGTTTTACAGGAGTCTTATGATCTAGCTCCCCATCCCCATACTGTTTTTATTTCCTCATCACTGCATTCTCTTACCCAGGACCCTCCATTCCTCAGCGAAGTCATTGTTTTACTCACTGCTGTAAGAGAAGAGGTTGTTAATTTCAAAGAAATTTTACTGGACATCGTTAAGATCCTTAGCAACTTGCCAGCAATTCAAACTCCCCAATACAGTTGCATGTTGGCGCTCAGCTAGTCCAAGCGTTGCGGGGTTAATTGACCTCAAAATGTTTACCAGTGGCCACTGTAGCATTGCCTCCCCTATCTCAAGCATCTGCCCAAAATCCTCAAAAAATCCATTTTGGCAGCTTGGGAAATTGCTCTAATACTCTGATCTGCCTCTATGTGCAGCCAGTAGGCCAGAGAATGTACATGCTCCATCAGCCTCTACTCACTGCATCGACCCCTCTTTAGCTCCACATGAGTTACGCCACCATGACACATTGGCCCCCTTTCACACAGTTCATCCAAAGAGACTGCAGAGGTGCCCTATGCCCCCAAAAGGCCGCTCAATTTATATGGTAAGGGTCCCGAAGTTGTCCCCTGGCTCTTACGAAGGGAACGATCCACTGTAAAACAAGGTCCTTCACTCAGACAGTGCCACTCGATTGTATATTCTGACATTATTTGTACAAAACGCATTACAGAGCCTGCTGGTCCCTTGGATGCAACTGAAGTTAATCTTATCTCCTCTGATTTGGCAGATGGCTTGATTTCCTTGGATCTAAGTTCATCTCCCTCAAATGGCTTGGAAATAAGTTTCAAAAACAGCCCACCCCATCCCGTATTATCAACACCCAGGCGTGTGCATGGTTGTATGGGTAATAACTACAACAAGGAAGAGTGAAACTGGCCTGGAACATGGGGCCCAGTGTGCCAGCCACCAGGAGAGTGCTCTGGTAGCGATTGATTGACTGCAGAGACCACCTGCTTCCCCATCCCTTGCACCTATCCATCTGCTTTCTCCATCTGGAGGGGCCTTCCACTCACAACCCAGCCAGAGGGAGGCTATTCCTGCTCCAGCCACTATTGGGGCCTTGAATGATCTTGAAGTGACAACTCATCCCTTGCCATCAACGTTGACCGCTCCGAGGCCCTTGCGGGTCCTGACAAATCTCGCTTCTGCCCTCCATCTAATCTCTTGGAATATTGCTGGGATCAGGTCTAAAATGGATGATGTGGACTGAAAACTGTTTATTGATAAATTTGATTTTTGTATCTTCCAAGAGACTTTGGCTCTCACCCAAGTACATAGGCAGGGCTTTCTAACACATAGCATTGAAGCAGTTTCATCAGTAGCAGGTAGAGCATCGGCGGGGCTTATTATATGATCTAAAATATGGCTTGAGTGTGCCATTAAGAAAATTAATATTGATTCTTGTGATCTCTTAGTTCACAGCTTGACACCCAAGTCGGGGACCCCTTATTTGTTGATCAATATTTATGATAGGTCAACTCCTTTTTGCTATACCCTCCCAGACTTTAAGAATTTTGAACACATTTTTGGTAGATTTTGGGCTTAGTCATAAACTAATTATTGCTGGACATTTTAATACGCCTCTGGAGCCATATACCCCTTTTTTTTAATTAGTCGAGGGAAAAGATTAATCTTGGGGGATCCTCCCTTTTTGTGCCCTAGGAAATCCCCCAAAATGAGCTCTGCTGCCCTCCAGATTATAGATATAATGGTCACTTATGTTTTGAGGCCATTTAATGGTCGTTTTCCATCAGATACTGCTGCTAAGCCTCCATTCCTGAGGGGTAATTGTAAAAGCCATATCGATTTTATCCTTTTGGATGTACGGGCAATAAAAGACATGGCAGTCATAGACCTCCATGACATTGACCACTTTCCTATTATATTAGATTGGGACAAGTTCCGGATAAGAAATAGGGAGAGTCCAACCGTATCCACATTATCTAGCTCTGTGGTGACAAGTAATAATAAACGTAAGGTGAAATGGGAGGCTCTCTCCAGATCAAAAGAGGCCATATCTGAAATGTACAGACTTGTATCAGACGAACTCCAAATTTTTGAATGTCAAGCCCTGTCCTCTACCCAGATCACGATTGTGCATGAAAACCTCTTTAAAGAGTTAGGAAATATGTTTGTGAGAGATTGTAAAAGTGGAAGGGGACCTCAGACAACACAAGCAAATGAGTGGTTGAATGAATATTGCAAAAGTGCTAAGAATGACTTGGAAATGCCCTGAAGAGCAAAACAAAGAACACAGTTTGTTGAAGCTAGGTCGGAGTACACCAGGGCTACAAAATTAGTAAGACCTAATGGGAGGTGGTACATGGAATGATTTATTGGCTGCGTTAAGGCTTAGGGACAACAAGTGTTTTTGGCATCTGGTCACACACAACGGGCGTAGAGACTCTACACGTCCAGACTGCCATATTGCCCCTGAAAACTAAGTAAATGATCTCTCAACCTTTATGGGGAGAAAAATGTATGCAATGGGCCATCAGACTTTGCTAGTTTTCACTATAGAATCCCCTGGGGAAGAGATAAAGCCATTTACTTTAAAAGAAACTGGTGCTCATGTAAAGCGTTCTGATACCGAATACCTTCAGGTCAAGTTCGCGCTATATAAAACTCCGGGAAAAAAAATCCAGGCCCAGAAACCTGGGAGGCTTATAAAGAATCTTGCAGATTTATTTCGTAGTGAACTTCGAATATGGGGTCTCTATATAAACTCCCTGTCAAATGTATTGGTGGCAGGATCCCCGATCCCAAGCTCCTGGTAAAGAGCAGAAATAATCCCCATTCATAAGAAGGGATACAAAACTACACCGGGAAATTGCAGACGCATATGTCCGACTGATAATATACAAAAAGTCTATAGCATGCACATTTTATCCAGACTACGGGACTGGATTTCCCAAGCCAAAGTGTTATCCCACTTACAAGCGGGATTCAGATCCGATACTAGCACAATCAACCAGATTGTCCAGTTCTTGTCTATTAAGTGGAAAACAATAGATATTGATAGGGGGCTGTTTGTTGCTTTCATGGACCTTCGGGCCACGTTCAACCTCGTCCTGAGGGCAAAGCTTTGGGAGGTTCTGCATAGGATTGGGGTCCTTGGGGGTGGGGGGGATTACTGTCCTTAATACAGGCTTTATACTTTGAAAATTTTGCGAGGGTTAGGTGGAGCCCTACAGGGGAACAGACAGAAGATATCCCCATCAGGAGAGGAATAAGACAAGGGTTATTTTGGCCCCTACGCTATTCCTTCTGTATATAAAAGGCTGCATCCCCCATCTTTTACATTGTGAAAATGACTCCCCTAAAGTGAAGATTACAAAATACAGTGTCTTCTCTTTGCAGATGACACTTTGTTACTGTGAAGATCTCCTCAGGGTCTATACATTCTTTTGGACAAATTCAATACTTTTTGCACAGAGTATGACTTGGAAATCAATAGCAACAAAACAAAGTATATGGTCTTTGGTGCCTGAAAAAAAATAAACAAGAGCAAGATTTCCTTAGGGGGATGAGGCATTGGTTAGGGTTTATGAGTTTGACTATTTGGGCGCGAGAGCTGAAGACTCCCACAGATGGGCAGGCCGAAAAGTGTTTTGACTTTAAAACAAACAGCAGGGTCCATTATAAGATTTGCTAATAGGGCATCCGCTTTTGCCATTTCCCTGCCATGGAAATATATAAGATTCAAGCCTGTGGTGGAGCCCTGTATTGGGTGGATCTGTGTGGGCATTGTAATCTTAGCACCCTTGAAAAAGCCGAAAATGCTTTTATAAAGACCCTCTTGATAATCCCTACTAGTGCTCCTGCCCTTTCAATTCGATTAGATCTAAATCTCAGATTAATTTCTGACATCGCTGTGTTGAGATCTATCCAATATTGGATAAGGCTCTGGACTAACGAGGACTTAAGACCCTATAGGGATTGTATTAGAGTCATATTAGATGACAACTCTGTTGGGAAGATTCCATGACTTGTACATAGGAAAACTTGGTCATTCAAGTTGGGCCTGACAGATTTTTGGCTGCAGCCTTTCGCATTGCCCCAAGATGCTCGGGACAAGCCAAAAACATTCTTCTGGAACTTTGCTTTAGGAGCCAAATTTTCAGAAGCCACCCCAGACACCCTGTTAGACTCCTTTTTGTTGTTTAAATGTGTACCAGATTATGAGCCATTGCTGAATTTGGTCGTTTACCCTGTTGTATGTGCACTTTATGTAAAATTCAGATTAGGTATTTTACCGTTGGCTTCATTTACTTGCTCCTAGACGAAAAAGGGAGACACATCCAACCTGTGACCAATGGGTTGCTGGGCAGTTGAGAATACCGAACATGTGTTATTTGTTTGCAAGGCTTATGCAAAACAATGTTCATATTGGATTATTCCTCTTTGCAGAGTCTTTCGTTTTAGGGATCGTCACACAGCTCTTAGGGTATGCAAAACCAATACCAGAGACTGTGTTGTGTACTCAATTGAGAGTTATATGTTGGTAATATGGTATATCAATAAGAATGCACTGATAAAAAAAAGTAAGATTATTTTGAGCACATTTGTCACCTTATGTAGCTTAAGGTTATTTGGTTTTTAATTGGATTTCTTTGCTGTTGTCTTTTTATGGGTTTTTACTTGACTTCTTCGAAAGTCTTTTTAGCTATAGTTTGTTTCACTTTTAACAACTATATCTTACTTTTATGGATTTGGAAATACGAAAAGATCTGCACTGTTGAATAGCTATCCTTAAAATAAGTTGTACTTTTTAGGACACTTATTTTTTTTAAATAAATTTGTACGCTTTTATTGTATTTCTTATTAAATGTTTTATTCTGTGCCTTTTTTGGTTCTACCAAGCTGAAATAAAGGAAATATGATGATGATGACAACACAAGAAAACTTTTACACCAATTCAGAACAATAGAGCAAAATGTAATAAATTATTTGAGACCAAAACGACAAAAATCCAATCAATCAAACCGAAAATATGCAATTTTAAATTTTTAAGGAAAACATATCGCCTAGAAACACAAAGGCTGACTGCAATGGAGCGCGGACGGATACAGGGACCCAGTTAGGTCCGCTGAACTAAGTACCTTAAATTCTGGTTGCGGAACATTGCGAGATTCCACACAGAGGATGCCTCGTGCAGCAGTGGTTTTGAGGAAACTGAGGAGTCCTGCTTCATTGTAGAGGATGCCGTCAATGAAGGCTTGCGATGCAAAGTCCTGCGCAGAGGATGCGTCGCACAGCGGCGGTTACGAGGAGACTACGAGCTGCGATGCAAGGTTAAGCAGCAGGGATGCGGCGCACTGCGCCGGTTCCAAAGCAGAGGTGCAAGGAGATGCATTGCGCTGCGTCAGTTCTGCCCACAGGACCAAAGCTAGGCTGGCAGACCACGTTCAGGCCCACTTCTAGGGGCCACGACTGGTGCGGCACCACTTGGGGGTAGGATTCACAGCAGACAGAGTCAAAGTGCTGGGTTCAAGGTGGTTGAAGCCTTTTCTGTTTCTGAGGCTCATCAGGAGGTCAGCAAACTAGCCCCTGGAGTCACTCTGGTGGTCCTGGGTTCAAGATGGAGTTCCAATTCTTTCAACCAGGCAGCAGGGCAACAGAGTAGCAGTCTTCCTTACAGAGCAGCACAGTAGTCCTTCTGAGTCTTCCACAGGTCCAGAGGTGCATTGAAGAGTTGGGGTCTGAGGGCCTATTATTTATACCTGGTGCTCACTTTGAAGTAGGAGAGGGGTCTTGAGGTTTCCACTGCCAGAGGTACTTGGAATTTCCTGCCTCCCTGCGCTGGCCCCAGTTTGTCTGGGGTCACAAAAGACAAAGGATTTGACACTAGTGAGTGTGCTCAGGCAGAACCGTTGTGATGTGCAAGTGTGGTAGGTGACAGCTCCTCCCCCTCATCAAGTCAGAGATGGCCCATCCTGCCGACACTTCTTGCCCCTTTGCCTCACTGTCTGGGAGCAATACACAAAGACCAACTCAACTCCTAGGTATACCTAAGCATGTGACCCAGGCTGCAGGCATCAAATGGTTAGGACAAGAAAATGCCAACGCTCTAAAATCTGACTTTACCATTAAAGAGGATTTTAAATCACAATTCTTTAGGCACCAAGCTAGCCGTGCTCACTCCCAATTGAAAGTTAGCACTTGTTAAATGTAGGAAGGTAACCTAATGTTATTGTGTGGGAAAGTTAGGCCTTGCAGTAATGAAAAATGAATTTAAGAGTTTTTCACTACTAGGGCATGTAAAATTTAAAAGTGCATGTCAAACCTTTTAAATACACTACACCCTGCCCTCTGGGCTGTTTAGGGCCTACCCTACAGGTAACATATGTAAAAACAAGCATTGGCATAGCCAATAGGTCTCGCTTTTGGGACCTTATAAGTATTTAGTTATGCAGCACAATATCCTTGGTGCAACAACATCAACTGTTGCATGGCTAAACACTTATAAGGTCCCAAAGGCGAAACCTATTGGCTATGCCAATGCTTGTTACGTTTCCTATGAAAAGGAATTTCGGGCAGCATCCGGAATAGCATCATGGTATAGAAAAATCTACACAAACGTATGGCAAATATTATTTGGCTAATTGTGAAAGCGCCATGTGATGTGTTTACAAGCTAGAGAGAAAGGCAACATTTAAAGTGTGCGTTCAGTGCCGCATGATGACGCATAAATGTACAGCTGTGCACATTCTCATTTCTCTGCACATACTTGTCGCGTGGTTGCTCGGCGGGGTACATGTGGCCGGTGCTTTGCTTTACTCAGCATTGTTGTGCATGTATATAGAAAGCGGTCTCTTCATAACCGTCATGGTAAACCCACAATCACGCCCTTCCCCGGAACAGGCGATTACGTGTGTTCTTTAATGTGTGTTTTACACAGTGCATTAAGACAAGCCGCTGACCTTACTAATGCGCGTTCTCTATTCCCATGCCGATTCCAGTTAAGTGAGCATTCTCCACATTAAATGCACTCGCAAAGTAAACAAATGTGTCCCCTGGCACAACCCTACTGTGCTAAGGGGCTTTTTATGGCTCAGACGAGAGCACAGCAAGTATTACCTCAGGGCGGGGCGGCCATAAACTAAGCCCTGGGAGTCAGCGCGACCTCGGCCACTTTCGAAATGTCAACATACGTCAGGCTGGGAAGCAGCGTGCCTTGGAGGTCTGGCGCGCGTGATGACGGAGCCACTGCAAAATACATGCGTTTTAATTGCAGGGCAGATGTTGATCATCCCGCCCCACCATCCACCCCCAAAAAGCTAGTCTCTTAAGAGGGCACGTGAGCAGAGCGCTGCGCTCTAGAGAAAAAAGTGTCAAATTCTAGAGTACTGCACTGTACAAAAAAAATCTCAAATTGACCTGTTGGACAGTGAAAATAATGATTAATCTGGATCAAATGTTATTTAAGAACGTTCAGCAATGACCAGTGACGCTTCAAATGTCACGTTGAATTGAAAAAAATCCTATTAAGCAAACCCATGGAATGATTCTTTGTATGTTTCAAACAATCAAAAGGTCTAAAATTGAATAAAACCAAAACATCACCTTGCTCCTATTATAGGGTAAGAGTGACAACAAGTAATTTTCGATTTAGTACTGTAGGGGGCACCTTAATAATGATTTTTTTTTCTTATTGATGTTAAATGCTCAATACGTTTTAGTGCACTGGTCTAATAATTTGTGGTAACGCGGTAGCTAGGTTCCGACGAAGCATTCTTCAAATAAGATGCCGCAGCAGAATTTATATTGACCAATTAAGTATCAGTCAATTGTTACTTAGACCCGGTAGCCAGTTAATATATATTGACTGTAGAAAATGCAGATATGCGCTGCTTGCTCGCTTGAAAGCGCCCGGAAGCAGTATATTGTTCTGTGGGTGGAGCGGTGGCCTGCTAGGAGGGAGAATCAAGGTGCAATATGGTCTGATTAAAGCCCCAACCCACAGGAAGTGTTCAGTTGCCGCCTTGCTCGTGGGATAAAGGGTTACTTAATTCCTTTATTAGTCGCGTAGGGAAATTGCTCGGCCATAATAAGCGGTTAGTTGTGGCATGATTGAAAGAAGTGACTTTCTTAACTTTTGGTAACCCAGGGCGAATGTACTTTTTGGTTGGTGTGATCTGACAATCCGACCTGGTTTTAAGTGACTGAAGGTGCAGCTTTTTAATTGATAATGTTCGATTTGGATTATATATGGGCACTAACAGAAATTGGTTGGTACAAAAGAAGAAACAACAAGGGAGACCAAGAAGCGCGCGCGCCTCGCGCTAAAAGTAAAAAAAAAGACGCGCGGCCACGAGACGCGCTCTCTGGTGAGGGAGGGGGAGGAGCGGGTGAGGGAGGGGGAGGAAAGCCAGATGGCGCCTCAGCGATGCGATGAATGGATGGCAGCTGTGCGCTTGCACGCCATCGTGAACGCAAGCTGGAGGCCAGCAAAAGCCACTGGGTTAGCACTTTCAAAACCCATTTACTAAATCTCTCGCCGAGAGCAGCGCAAGCGCTGGCTCAGGCGAGACCTAAAAAGGAAGGTTGAGGCCTGGCAAAAGGTTTATTTTGCCAGGTCGAAATGGCAGTTTAAAACTGCACACAAGGGCAGGCCTGAGACATGTTTTACAGGGCTACTTAACTGAGTAAGACACACTACAAAGTAAGAGGAGGGTCCGAGGGAATATTTAAAGACCTAGTGTGGATATATTCCCCAATCACATACTGCATACAAACAACAATATCCACGGGTCTACTCATACAAACCACTAAATTGATGTGTGTTGGAGCCTACAGAGGACCTAAAGAAACCGCAACCTATACACCTCTTAACAGGCTATCAGGAAATAACTTTAAAAAGGACGGATTCCCATCACTCACCATTGGTGACATGCTTCATCACTGGGTCTCCTCCTAGTGACACGCTAGTGTCACTAAGGGCTACAACCCTTTCAAAAAGAAAGGGGAGCTCACGGATGTTTTTAGGTTGTTCAACTATGTCTGATCCTACAGATGTGAGCAAACAGTTTGTGTAGGAGTGATAAGTGCAGTGCAAAGTAGTGAAAGGTGGTGAGTTAAAATTGAACAGTGAGAGAAAAAAAACTTTAATTGGTATCTCTCATTGCTCAAGCTTAAAAACAGTGCAATGACAGTTTTCAACAAATAACGGTCTATGAGTGGAAACTAAGGGTCAACATGTTTCAGCCAGAAAGGATTAATTCATCCTAGGACTTCTTCAGGACCACATTAATGTTGCTACTGCATTGATGAAAACAAACAATATAAATAAGAAGGGTTGGTAACAAATACAACCTCGTCACCTGTTTTCAGGGATATACGAATTCTCTGCAAATAGTGATTTACTGTGAGTATCCATTTTACACAAGAAAAAGACCTCACCTCGCCTGGCAACGGCTCAGGAAAAGGAGGCACCGCTCTGTCCGTCGGTACTGATCACTCCTACACGAACTGTTTGCTCACATCTGTAGGATCAGATATAGTTGAACAACATAAAAACATCTGTGAGCTCCCCTTTCTTTTTGAAAGGGTTGTAGCCCTTAGTGACACTAAGGAGACCCAGATGATTTTTAAAGTTATTTCCTGATAGCTACTTAACTGAGTGCCACAATCAGTGCTGCAGGTCCACTGGGAGCATTTAATTTACATGCCCTGGGTACATGTAGCACCACTTTACTAGGGACTTACAAGTAAATAAAATATACCAATTGGGTAGAAGCCAATGTTACCATGTCACAAGCACTTTAGCACTGGTTAGCAGTGGTAAAGGGCGCAGATTCTAAAACCCAACAAAAACAGGTTCGGAACACAGGAGTGTGAAGGCAAAATGTTTGGGCATGAGCCAGCGGAAAGGCCAAGTCCAACGAATTTCGTGTAGAGAGAACAAAATAAAAGTCAACACATGGAATTGTGCGTTACATAGATGTCTTCAGAACTATACACTTGCTACACAGGCCCCAAAAAAATCAACTCGCTGACTCACTATGGAGAGTCAGATTTTATCAGGTTGAGCTATATTTAGGACCTACTCGACCATTCTGGTGAGTTGACAAAGAACAGGTGTTCTGTTCAGTCAGAAAGTGAAGGAGCAATAAAGATGCCTTTAAATCTTGTTTTTATCTTGACACATTTGCTGTTTTCAAAGACAGAGGTCAGAAGTCAGTTTAAAATAATTTTTCCTTCTCTGAACGCAGAGTTCCAGGATTTTGTAAAGTGAACTGTCTGACAAGCTGTATGAAGTGTGAAATGAAAGGAGTAGGGTATCAGGTTTTTCCTAAAACACATATAAAATAGCTAATAAGTCAACTGTACAAACATTTCAAAATATATTTCAGTAGTTGTGAAAGCCCATTTTCTGTACTTCTGTGTGATGAAATAAATATTTAATAGGATGAAAAACAAAATCAGAACACTTCACTTGGTGATGTGCAAATGATAAATATGTTTTCTGAAACCCAAGTTTCACAGATTGTTGTTAATACACTATATAGTTTTATCAGTAAAGCTGCAAGGTAGTGGGAATGACAGTGCGCTACCACATCATGCCTCAGTAATATATTTATTAAAAGTGAGTTTTTAAATATGAACTGAAAAACACTTCTGCCCCTGCCCTAATGGCAATGCTATTAGTAAACTGAGAGGCAAGTCAGGGATCATGTGTAACCTATATGTGGGCTAGATTCTTATTACACATGGAGCAAACGTTTATTCTATTTAGTCAAACAAAATAGTTCTGTTTTGTACAGCAGAAATACTGAACTCACATATTTGAAGGTGCACTCATGGGAGAATGAAGAAAAAGTTGACTCTGTAAAATAAAATATTTGCCAATGATCACACAATTTGAGACCAGTTTACAGGTCAAGTACATTACAGTTAAGTCGAGTAGATTGTTTAAGTTACTCGACCTGCACTGCAGGTCTAATAACATCTTTATGATTTTTCAAGGACTGCTATATTTCCATAGTTTGAATGACTTCCAGTAGAATTCTGGGAATCTTTTGTGAATCCTAAGAAAGCTGGAAGCTGATTCCAAAAGTAGAAGTTACCATACAGGGGCAACTCCCAGAATTTCCTTGTGAATCAGCCTTGCATGATACGTGCTTATCTTTGTGTGTTTATCATGCAAAGAGACATGAACACACGCATGTTCAGGAGTAGAAGAGTCTAGCAGGGTGCACAAAGTGTTAATAGCACCTCGAAAGAGGCTATGATAAACAAAATAGCAAAGACGAGGAAGACTACATGTCCCATGGAGCCACAGGACTCTCACTAGTCTAGCAAATGGGGGCAACCATCTTGAACATATGGAGTAAAAGTTTCTCATGGTCCATGGCATTTTTTCCGGGCAATATAGTTGCTGCAGCCCAGACTTTGTTGTCTGAACTTCAGAAACCTCACCATCTGGTATTGCTTGGAAGTCAACAAAGCATGAACTGGATTCAAAGAAATACAGCATTAATGTCGAACTATACAAACTAAAGATATTATATTTGATAGCGTTTGCTTCAACTGGAGCAAACTGGTTCTTCATTTTGCATAGACTTAGATAACCTTTCTTAGATGACAAGTAAGGGATTATTTTAGATGGGAACATTAATACTGGTTGTTATGCAAAACATATGATATTAAAGTACGTCTATTATTATTACCGTTTATGAACCAGTCAAACTGAAAGTAATTCAAGCCACCGAACATTACTGAATAACTTAAAATGTAGTTATCTTGAGTAAGCTATACAAAATAGCTCAGAGTATCACTGGCATCAATTAGATTCTAGTTAATTATATTAACACTTCTGCCATGCAGGCCAAGCCCAGCTGTGCAACTAGGCAGTGTGTTAATATCCAGTGATTCCGTTTCTCTAACTTGCCCCATTCCCACCCCCCCACCCCCATCTACTTCTAACCAACATGTTGTCAGTGTATAGTTGGCAGTAAGTTTGAAGAAGGAGCTCCGCTACAAATGTCATTATATCCGAACCCTCTGCCCCTTTAGGTACGCCTCTAAGGCAGAGGTTGTTGCGCCTACTTCTGTTCTCCAAATCCTCCTGCTTTATTTGAAGTTCAATGTTTAGTTCCTCGAGGAGAGCTAGTCGTTGCCAAAGGTGTTCCTGGTCTTCCGTGCGAGTGTCCATTGTTTTTTCAAGATCGTCCACCCTCTCTTCAATTTCTGTTATGTCTTTTTTGAGTTCCTTAACGCTTGATTTAAATTCAGTTTTAAGAGAACTAATTTCTGATTTGATCTCGTGCAAAAAGTTGGTCATAAATGCTTGGGTAAGAGGGTCTGCCGATCCTTCTGATGAGGACGCCATGGACACGGTAACCGAAGGACCAGTTTTGTTCCACAGGGATACTACAGGATTATCTTTCAGATTTGCTGCGGCGTCTTTCCCTGCCTTGGAGCGTGGCATGTCCTTTAGTCAGTAGTGCTCCCACTATGTACCAGGGTCAGGAAGACAGAACAGGAGGTTCAGGGAGCTCCACGGAATAATGTGGGATCGTTTGCAGTGGAGCAGGCAGCTCAGTTAGGACAGGAGTCGAGTGTCCTTGTGTAAAAAGCATCCCTAGGAGGTAGTTTAGATCGGTGACACTATTGCCCCGTATCGGTGGCCCCGTCGGCCTCTTTGCTGTGGACCATGAGAAGAGAGGTGTGATCTATAGAGCAGCGGCGCAAGGGGGTTTCACCTCCTCCCTAGGCCTCGTCTGTTGTTGCATTTCTTCATTTCTTTACTGACCCCTGTTAGTGATATTGAAGCGAGGTGATGACAAGGAGCACACAGTGTAGCATGAGGTAGTTAACGATCCTCCAAAGAACCATGCATTTTGCTGGAATGTCAGGCCCACGTGCTAGCAAGGTGCCCCCAAGTACTCACATAGTCGAGTGGGCCAACCGATGGGTGCTCCGTCTTCCCGCTCCATAAATGGCCGGGCCGTGGGACCGTCCGAATCAGCCACTATATCGCCTGGGTCCTCAGGTGGCGTGGGGCCTAGTGGTGGACAAGACCTCCGTGATCTCTCTCCCCAGGTTTGCCGCTCCATTGATTGACCCCTATCCGCTGGTCGGCTCTATGCTTGCCGTGGAATGTCTCCTCCACCTCCAGTGCCACGATCAGCCTAGCTTCTGCCTGGGGGGGTGGGGTGAGCCCGGGCACAGTCCGGCTCCTCACTATACCTCTCGAGGGACTGCCCCGCAGCGTCCAATCGGTGTATCGCCTCAAATATGTCAGGGTGCGTGGCTTCTTCAGCCCAGCAGGCCCCAAGATGGCGGTCACGAGCTTTCCCCCAAAGAGGCTCCGTGCTTTCACACCTTTAGGGGACGATCCCGGACCCCCGCTCCTCAGCTTTCAGGATCGCACAGGCCAGCGTTAGACTCGTTCGAGGTCCTACAGCTCCCGGTGAATCAGGCAATCGGGAGTGGCGGCTGTGCGTGGAGGCCCCAGGCCCCGCTGCGACACCAATTGCCCCCGCATTCTCAGACCCCACACGAATGCCTCTGGTTCATTCTCCTGCCCCTCCGATAGCTTCAGCGGCTACAGGGAGGCCCCTCTGATGCCCCAGTGCCGTGTTGAGAGCCCCGGGAGAGGTGCACAGCTCTGCCTGTCCCCAATATGGCGGTTTCAGGCCTTCCCCACGCAATGCGCCGTACCATCGCGCCTCTAGGTGCCGGTCCCAAGCCTCCTCTACTCCGCCTCGGAAGTCACCCCGAGCGACACCCAGGACGGCGCGTGGCTCACTCAAAGCGCAGATCTCCTGGCGGAGGCGGGCACACACTCAGCCTGCAGCCCTCGGGGAGTCAGACAATCGAAGATGGCGGCCGCGTACCCGGGCCGCGGGTCTCTCGATCGCAGTGGCAGCTCTTGGGTCCGCCAACTCAAAGAACGCGGTCAGGCTGCTCTCGGATCCTTCCGGGGTCCTGCACGTCGTCGGGGGGAGCCCTCCGGTGCCCCGGTGCCGTGATATTAGCTTTGAATGGCAGCGGCGGCCCGGAGCTCCCCAGGCGCATGTCTCACTCCATTCGCTGCGAGACCACGGCCCCGTAGATTTCTTTTTAAGCAGAAAATCCACACTCCCTCTCCCCCCTCCCAATCGGGAACAGATGTTTCCCCATGCTCAGCCCAGCATAACCTGGATCCTAAGGCCTAACTTTCATCTGGTGAAAAACTTTGTTACAGCATTCCACACTCCACATTCTAATGACCCAGAATGTTCAGCACACAACATAGGAGGGCACAAAACATACGACAAGACACAACATTCCTCACTCCTTTCAAATAAACAACATTGCATATGTAGCAAAACACAACTAATTACCACATGAAGAAAAATCTACAACGTTCACAACTCTGACACTATGTTCACATCAAGCCCAAATACATATCACACTTCAAAACACCCATAAACAACACCATTAATTCTTTCATCAGGACCACTGCAAAATGAAGCAATAAACTACAAAATGGCAACAGATAACCTGCAATTTACCCATGCACAACAAAACACAGAAAATAATGGTGCACCAACCACTAAAGGGTACATAAAAGGATAAAAAGAAACCACAACCTGGAACTGTAAATGGCAAGGCAAACATTAGGAGTAATACAAAAATAAACAAAATGAAACACCCACTGGCCAAGGCACTAACCAAAGCTAAGGAAGCCGTAGGAAATAAATAAATGTATACCACATACAATTACCCTTCTTCGCACATCCACATATGTGTTGGAAAATGGCCCTCTTTCTGAAGGGTCCTCCCAAACGTTTTGCTTTCCTCCTCCTCTTTTCTGACCTTGTTCTAGTTGGAATTAGGACTCTGAGCACTTTACCACTGCAGACCAGTGCATGTGCTTCCCCTCTAAACATGGTTACATTGGTTTATCCACAATTGGGATGTTTAATTTATCTGCAAGTCGATAGAGTCACTAGTAGAGTGCACTATCTGTGCCCAGGGCCTGTAAATTAAATGCAACTAGTGGGCCTGCAGCACTGATTGTGCCCCCCACACAAGTAGCCCTTTAAACTTGTCTCAGGCCTGCTACTGCAGAGCCTGTGAGTGCCGTTTTACTGCCATGTCGACTTGGCATTTAAAACCCCTTGCCAAGCCTTAAACTTCCCTTTTATTACGCATAAGTCACCCCTAATGTAGGCCCTAGGTAGCCCATGGGGCAGGGTGCTGTGTAAGTAAAATGTAGGATATGTACTTTGAAGTTTTGCATGTCCTGGTAGTGAAAAACACCATAATTCGTTTTTCACTACTGTGAGGCCTACTCCTCTCATAGGGTAACATTGGGAATTCCTTATTACACTTTTAAGCTGTAGTTCCTGATTGAGAAGGAGTAGCCCTGTCATGTTTTAGATCATTAGAATGGTAATCAGTCAGTCAGTTCAACTTTATTCGGTTTCAACAAAGTAAAACCATAAAAGTTATCAATACATCAAAATTTCTTAAAATATCGACACAATTTATCACAGTTAAAATACATTCCACAACGGTCCACAGTAACCTGTAACATAAGGTGCAAAATTCAAGTACATATAATCTTACCCTTGATTTAAAAGCCTACCAGCAAAAATTAACCCGTCCCAGGGCTTTTACTGATATATATATATATATATAGATCTTAAAAATGATCTTAAACCCTGACCCTTGTTAGCATTTAGCCACGGCAAGCCCTAGACTTCACCACAGATTTCAGATAACCAAGGACAAAGAAAATACATTCATCCTTCAGCAGTTGTAGATACAGGAGAGCTGGGCGAGCCTGCTTAAAATTCATCCTCTTTAAAATCGGAACGATAAAAGACTTCCGGGGGACCTCATAAAATTTACAAAATAGTACAAAGTGTAGCAGATCCTGTGGAGACTCTCCGTCGCAGCCACAGGATGCTAACAACTGACCTCTACTGCTCCCCCTGGGTATGGCAAGCAGGAGGTGAAAGAGATCCAGGCGAAACCTAGTCAATAAAAAAAACGTTCATAGATAGTTTAAAACCCCAGAAGATAATGCTCAGCAAATGATGTTGTCTTTAACGTTAGAAATTTACGGACACAAGGTTTCCGCAGTTCCAGCTCCTCCCTCTCCAATTTCCTTAAACTGCTAAAGGACTCCCTTATTATCCCCACATCCTTTTTGGATATTAGTTCAGGGTTGGTGTACAACTCAACTCGTCCTAACTTTTCAAAACTACTCGATGTATCTGAGCCATGGTATACTGAGAGCGTGGTCAAGGGTCATACACTCTTTTAAAATCAACTGGCTCAGCGTTAATTCCCTCACCCAACCAAACTTTTAACCAGAACGTTAGGGGACGGAGTGCCAAGATGTCGCTTAGATAAGGCACCCCCAGTTCTTCATGTACCACCATGTTGGACACACCCAATAAGCGCTTCAAAAATGTGTTCTCTGCTACCTGAAGATCTTCAGTGGTGACATGCCCCCATATTTCGCTTCCATAAGAGGCTGTTGCAACACTCTTGGCTTGGTAGATCTTCAGCAGCGCTGCAATGGGTCTGTTTCCCAGTTTAGAGGCAAAGTTGAAGATGGCCGCATTCACCCGCACCAGATCCCCCTTCTTTCTTTGTTTGAGAGGCCCCCATTTTATTTGGTCATCTAATATGACCCCCAAATATGAAAAAATGTCTGTGCGAGGTACCTTAGCCGAACCTACCCTGAACTGGAAACATTTTTTGGGGCGTATCCCCACTTGCATGACATAGGATTTCGAGTTGTTTATAGATAAATCCCGATCCGACATAAAGGCGGAAAAGGCATCTAGCAGGGTTTGTAGCCCCCTGGTGGTCCTAGATATAAGAACTGAGTCATCCGCATAGAGTAGTACGGGGAGACCTCGTCGCCCTACATGCGGATAATCTACCCCTGTTGATAGAAGGGCTAAATCATTGATGTAAAGATTGAACAGAAAGGGGGCCAAGATACACCCTTGGCGTACACTTCTTTTTATATCAAAATTCCGTGACACACGTAGGTCCTGCGAGAATCTAACATTGGCCTTGGTTGCACGGTGAAGATCTTCTAAAAAATGGACGATGTTACTGTCTACCCCAATATCTTTCATGGACTGCCACAGTTTAGCCCTATTCAGGCGGTCAAACGCGGAAGATAAGTCCATAAAAGCTAAATAAATGGTGCCGGAACGTGCAACCGTGTATTTATTAAGAATCATAGTAAGGTTAAGGCACTGGGCCACAGTGGACCGGCCTATGCGGAACCCATACTGTACATTTGATAATATATCATGTTCCTCTACCCAGCTGGTCAACCTATTTAAAAGCACACGGCCCACCACCTTTACCACCGAATGTAACAACGAGATCGGCCAATAACAGTGTGTACTGTCACTGTCACCCTTTTTAAAAACAGGCACTATGGTCGAAGTAGCCCAGGACTCAAGGCATCCAGTCTTTGCCGCCGCATTGATTACGGCAGCAAGGACCGGGGCCCAAAAAGTAGGGTCAGATTTAAAAAGGTTCGGAGGGATGCAGTCGGGTCCCGGAGCTTTGTTACTTGTCAGCCCCGCGATACCCCCCTCGAACTACCCCAACCCAAAGGTCAGTTCGGGGGTAACTACCTCTCGACCTGACTGACAGGTTGACTCTGGTGGGTTCTCAAACATGGTTTTAAAGTGGAGCACCCATTCATCCTTGGTAATATGTGCACCTATTACGCTGCCTTCGTCATGCTCTAGAAAGGGGCTGTTAATAATGCTCCAAAATCTAGATCTGTTCCTCAGAGTGCTTGCCTCAGTCAACTCCCTCCACGCTTCCTCCTTCAGAACAGACTTGCGTTTGGCCAGTTTCAGTTTATAATCTTTACGGCATGCTCTAATCAGGGTCTGGTTTCTTGGACTCCTGTTAAGAGCTTCCCGCAGCTTTCTTGCCGCCAGCGAACAGGAGGAGTCAAACCATCTAGGGGTCGGGATGACTGTTCTGCGGGCCGAAACACTTAAAAGATCACCTACTCTAACAGAGATAATATTGAAAGCACTAATGACCTCCCCCGGGGATGTGCACGTCGAGGTACACAGAGCTAGTTCACTGGCACAAGATTCTGTTACCGATTTATAAAAAGCATCTGGAGAAATCTGTGTCTACTTTAGCCGTCTTCTACCATCTGTTGGTCTCATTGACCCATTTTGCTCAACTCCTCTTCTACATGTCAATAAAGGTCCACAGAGTTTGACACACAGAGGGTTATGGTCACTATAAGCACTTTCCTGTATGGTAAAACCCCGAAATGAGGATTGTAAGAATGATGAGATTAGAATAAAATCTATGAATATGCCACCACCTCTCCCTTTAAAGGAAGGGATGGGTGCCTTGCTACAGGGATCAATTAGTGACATAAGGGACATTAGGTCAAATTCGTGAAGGAGATTGTTCAGAACATCCCCCTGAACAGAGTGTTCAAAGTGGAGCCCCCTCACACGTGGGCAACCTAGGTCAGCCAATCTTGTAACCCTGGGGTCTCCACAAGGGTGTATGTTAAAATCCCCTGTAATCATGAGATTTTGGGGTTCAGCTATACAGTGTTGCCTTATAAAAGACCCCAGCAGAGTAATATCACACCCACCAATAAGGCATGATACAGAATTATAAAAATTGATAAGAACCATTTTGTTAGACCCCTTTCTTAGGACCAAAGACTGTATACACGGGCTTGTTGGAGACAAAACCTGTATCTGGCATTCTACCGCTAAAGACATATAAATACCAAGACCCCCCTTTGGTCTACCAGCCGTAGAGGGAGAGGCCGGGACAAAAAAAAAAAAAAAAAAGACTTGTAACCCTCCAAAAATAGACTACAATCCGCCAACCAGGTTTCCTGCAAACAGATCACATGGAATTGTTTCACAAATGCCATCCACAAAGGATCAGAGAACTTGTTAGCCAAACCTGCAACATTCCAGGATATAACATTATTATCATGTGCGAGTAGACACCCATGGCTTTGCACTAAGGAGTCCTGCTGGACTAACGGATTCTCTGAGTCCGACGGTGAGGAACTACTGAGTCAATCACAGGCATCCATGGTAGCCAGAGAAGTAAACTGATTAAACAACTCCAAGGGTGGTGGACCAAGATACTGTCGGCATACAGGCATCTGATTTAAATAAACTGTTGATGGGGGCAAATTCAAATGAACATTCCTAATAGATGGAATTCTCTGCATCGGACCATCAAATGGAATCATATTGGTAGTGTTCATATGGTTACACCCTGGTGGTTCTGGTTTATAAAAAAAAAAACAAGTGGAAAGGCCACGATGTTCGACTTTGAACCGAAAGGAGCAAAATATGGGTCCGTGAGCAAAATCCTTTCTGCTATGTGAGGCCTGTTAAAATTTACAATAACACAATCCCCCATACATGATTTGCGAGAACTACCAATCCAACTAACTCTTCGCACCATGTTGATATTTTTTTCCACCCTTATTCCCAGGGTTGTATTGTGCGATAACCAATATAAAACTTTATTCTTTAACTGGAAAAAATCCTCCTTCATACTCTGTGGGAGAGATGGCACATTCCCCAGTACCACTACATAGGGGGTTGATTCCGCTGGCAGATGAATTACTGGTAGGCGCTGCAGGTGGGCTTCCCCTCCACCCTGGGGCCGCCCCCCTGTTGGATGGTTCTCTTCCGGGATCTGTGCCTGCGTGGGCGATCTGCCCCTGTTGTTATGGTTTTCACTCTGTGTAGGCACTAGCTGGCTTACAGTTACTTGCCCCCCAGTGGCTGTTGCTGTCCCCTAATATTTTTGGTCAAGCTGACCAGAATAGGGGGCTCCAATAAAGTACTTTGTCCTGGTAGGACAGCTAACCCTCCCATTAATGCAGGTGAAACACAGCATTTAAGGTCCAATAAACTCTTTTTGATCAATGTCAGACGATGGATTATCGGGCCCAGCTTAGAGTCCAACAAGTTCATCATCGATACCTGGAAAGTTTCCAATACGCCCATCAAGTCTGACTTGGACAGTGTTTGGGTGGACATTGGGACTTAGGGGAGCAGGTTAGGTTTTGATCTTTTAGCTTTACCCCCCCCCATTATTTGGGATTTCCTTTTGGTACCTGTCCCTGTCCCTGAACCACCCGACTCAGTCAAGAATAATCTCCCTTGCGTAGTTGCTTTTGATGTTTCCGGGTGCTTACTGGGAGTAATCACCACATACCCTTGATTTGAAGATACTTCATTACCCCCTTATTGCTAATGATAATGGCAGGGGAAAGGGGTGATGGTTGGATTGTAGATTGACAGGATATCCCGATACAATCCTGCACGACCCCTTGGAACCCGGTGTTATTTGGAAGATTCAATAAATCTTTATCCACGCCGATCAAAGACACGTATGTGTCCGCATGCATAGGGTGTGGAGCAATGACGGGAGACCTAGAGAGGCGTCGATTAACCAGCTCAATCTCCTTATCCAGCACTGCTGCAGCTCGCTGGAGGAACAAATCCATGGTAGTCACTGGGGCGGTAGTACCGGTCGTAGCCCTTCCGGTGGCTAATGTCACCTTACGCCTACCCATGATGGTTTCAAAGTAGGCGGGTTAAAGCACTTAGATAGCAGGATGTAGCTCCAATATTGCTCCAAAAATGTAAGAAGTAAATTTGACTGAATTAAGTATGTCCGGGTACCACTCTCGACTGTCCAAAACACAGAAACACTCTGCAGACAAGCCCCCCTACAATCCGCGTGGTTAATAGTGGTGCAGGTATAATACAAAATAAAGCCGGACACCGTCCTACCTTCTCCTCAACCGCTGTTGATACCGCAGAAGGACAAAGCTGGAACAGGACACACCGATATAGTCAGGCAGCTGAGCTCCTTGAATGGTATGAAGTAATTTCCAGTGACAGGCCAAGAGGATAAGCCCAGCCTCAACCGGTCTCGGACGGGCGCAGACGGGCCTGCCCTTTTCCCGGGCAAGCCCGCGCTGCGGGATCCCGCGCCCGGTTTTAAAGCGCCTCCAGGCGCTTAGGAATGATGCAAGCGGCTCTGGCCGCGGAGATCCCTGGAACTTGTGGTACCCCAGAAACACCGGCAGAATCACAGGCAGCAGAAAAGGGCTGAAAGCGGGTCCTGCGCTGCGGGAGCCCACGCCCGGTTTTAAAGCGCCTCCAGGCGCTTAGGAATGATGCAAGTGGCTCTGGCCGCGGAGATCCCTGGAACTTGTGGTACCCCAGAAACACCGGCAGAATCACAGGCAGCAGAAAAGGGCTGAAAGCGGGTCCTGCGCTGCGGGAACCCGCGCCTGGTTTTAAAGCGCCTCCAGGCGCTTAGGAATGATGCAAGCGGCTCCGGCCGCGGAGATCCCTGGAACTTGTCGTGCCCCAGAAACACCGGCAGAATCACAGGCAGCAGAAAAGGGCTGAAAGCGGGTTCGAATGGTAATGATAAATCCTCTTTACTGGTAAAGTTGGATTTAACATTACTGTTTTAGAAATACCACTTTTAGAAAGTTGGCATTTCTCTGCTCTTAAAGCTGTGTGTGCCTGCAGCCTATCTCCAATACACATCTGGGGTGGGTGACAGTTTGACTTTGTGCATTCCCTCTAGACAGCCACACACAAAGAAAGGTTAGGTGTGTCTGAGTGCCCCTCTGCATACTGATGGAAGGGAGGAGCGGATACTTACACCTGAATAGGCAGTGTCCTATCCCCACACAAAAGGTTGATTATCCCCTGTAGTGAGTCTGGAGCCAGGGATAGGAAGAAAGGACATCTGTGCACTTCAAAGACCCTTCTTTGAAGTCACCCCACTTCAAATGCACAACTGTGTAGAAGTACTGGGTCTCGTACCCCACCAAATGAGGCATTTCTGGACCTGTAAAGAAACTTTGTCAGGAAGAAGAACTGCTGTGCTGCTACAAGGACTGTCACTCTGCTGGACTGCTGCTCTGAAAGAACTGCTTTTCTGCTGTGTTGCGCAGCTACCGGCTACCCTCTGACCCTGCTGAAGAGGAACTGAACTCTGCTTGGACCCAGAGTGATCTCCAAAGGCTTGTTGGTTTGCATCATGTGTCTGAGACTCTGGGATATCAAAGCCCCACCCCCTGCTCCAGGCGCTTGCTGCAGTCGAACCGATGCATCGTCGCTGTTGAGAGAGCAGCATCGCACTGAGCCAGCACATTGCTGCATCGCTGCCACTGCAGTGTGGGAAGATCGACATCCCCTCAACTGCCTGGAGAAACCTGGTGCATCGTCTACGGAACCAACGCTTCTTAGCGCATCGTCTTCGGAACCGACGCCTCTCCACCACAGCGTCAAGAAAAATCGACGCTTTACCTCTACTGCGGGACCGACACAGACGCATCACCCGGCTGCACCCCGCATCTCGCTTTTGCGACCACGACCAAGGTACTTGGTTCAACAGGCCTTGCGCGGCTCCTGTATCCGGCCGCACTCCATCGCGGTCGGCGTGAACTCTTGACTTTGCCCCGGTCCAGCGTAAGCCTGCTTATTGGATTTCTGTAGTTTTGGTCTTGTTTTGTTTATAAAAATAACATCTCGACTTTGCCCCGGTCCAGCGTGAGCCTGCCTATTGGATTTTTGTAGTTTTGGTCTTGTTTTGTTTATAAAAATAACATCTATTTTTCTAAACTGGTGAGGAGTCTTCTTGTGGTGATTTCACTGTTTGGAATTTTGCACAAATACTTTAAAAGTTGCGGCTTAAGGTAAGCCTAACTGCTCTGTGTCAAGCTACTAGAGGGTGAGCACAGGCTAATTTATGGTGTGTATTTGATTTACCATGACTAGGATTGCGGCTCCTGCTTGGAGAGGGTGCATACCTCTGCCGACCAGAATCCCAATTTCTAACAATAACCATGTGAAGTCTGATTATAATAAAAGCAGCATAGACATTGGCAATGCAAATATGTCAGGCATTTAAATGAAAGTGTTTATACAGTCACTGATGAGTTTAGGAACTCAATAAGTCATTGTGCATACAGTCTGTCACTCATTCTTGCACTTATACATCCATTTATCCACCCACTGACTCATTCTTTCATTTAACCACTTACCCATCCACAAACTACCACAAGCATATGGAAGAGAAATCAAAACAATATAATTAGGAAAAAGAAAACATGCTGACACCTAAATCTGGCGGTCATGTGCTTGCAATACAAAAATAATATACAAAAATAAAATTTAACATAGTAGCAGGTGGCAATTTTCCAATGGTATAGCACATAGGGTATTCACTGTTGCATCGTCACATTTCGAAGCAAGGTATTGGCCAGCTTGAAGAGATAAAAACAATGATACACTAAGCACAATATCATTTCAACACGCCACTCAGTAAACATTGCACAGGGCAGCCATCTTTGAATTCTGAACTGTATAGTGCATCACTGGCATACTAAGCCAAGGTAGCCAACATAATGATTCTATCTTTTTTTTTTATAACAGATATTTTATTCTGTTTTTACATGAAAGAAAAACAATTATATGGAATAAATGTCTTGAGGTGCACTTCCCAGGTATGATTGATAACATTGTACTTCTAACACCCAATAGCCAGTCTGGTGATTTATCGTGCTCTACAAACAATATGGACCCACACCCCACAGTTGGGGCCAACATGTCCCTGGTATCATAAAGCCATTACTTCTACAAATAACTTTGAAATGAATATGTTATAAAAGTTTCTGATAACTCAGTAACTTACTTACCGCCCTCCCCCGGGTATAGTCTTATATGTTCCTCTCTAGTGGACAGACTTTGTCTGTTTTTACTAGTGTCTCCAATATGAAGCTTGTGGCTCATTGAATAAAGAGGTAGGAGACCGAGGAGCTCATTTGGGCGGCACATACCGTTGGTTACTTAGCTAGCAATTGGGTTGATGTGTGGGATATGAATTTCTACAACTGGATATCACTATGCCTAGTGTGTTATCTAAGCGTAACGTACTGTGCTGCCCCGTTAGGCCTGGGATTGTGCAGTCTGCTGACCGGCTACGTCTAAAGCTTTAAAGGAAGCTAGTATTAGGTCCCACTGCATGGCTATAGGTCGTTTACGGAGCCCTCTACGTCCTTCACGTCTGAGAGCGCCGCTTTCTGCTACTTTCTCCTTCTATCCTTGTGGACTAAGGGGCGTTTTGGACTTCCATCTCCGAATGATTCCTCTTTTTGCTAAAAGTAGTGCTAAGTATGTAAATTTGATCTGGACCTCACGTCCTTTGCGACGAGCATAGAGCCAGAGTATACATCTTTCAGCCGAATATCCTCCTGCGTCCCCTACCACCCTCCTCAGTGTAGTAGTGACCGATCCCCAGTATTTGTGCAGACTGGGGCAATTCCATAGCATATGTAATAAGTCACCATCTTGCACAGTGCAACGGGGGCAGGACGCTGTGATGTTAGGCGAAATCACATGTAATTTGTGTGGTGTCAGGTAGGCTCGTTGCATCACCATGTATTGTATAAACTTAAAAAGCGTGTTTCGGGACACACGCTTGGTATATTCGAGCACCGTCTTCCATTCTCTGTCTGTAAATTGTTTGTGTAAATCCCTTTCCCACTTACTTCGTACCACGGTCAAAGGATAGGTTGGTGCGCTCTGATCCCTTTATAAAACCATCTAACTAAATGCCGCCCTGTACCCATGAGATATATTAGATGTACTAGCTCGTTTGTGACGGTCTCAATCCCCTGGGGTGCCCAATGTTGTTTGATAAAGTGTGTTAGGTTAGCATGCTCTAGGAATAGAGATCCCGGGACCCTTTGTCCATGGACGAAATCAGTGTGTGTTAGGAGCATGCCGTCTCTGACATCGGAGACCCCTTCTTGTGTCCACTGTGCTATTCTACGTTTTGTGAGTATCCCTGTATTAGTTGGTATTCCTAGAATGGGAATATTTGGGGCGTAGGTGGAGGTATGTGCCGTGTATTGAATCGCCCGCTTCCAATATTCCAACGCAATCTTGGAGGAGTGGTGCAGCGACTAGGCAACTCTGCCTCGGTCTAAAAGGGCATGCAATCTGCCACGATCTATCATTTGGGTTGTGTACGCGATTTCGTGTAAGTTTCGGCCCGCTAACCAATAAGAAAGCCATTGTAATTGACTCGCTAATCAATATGCATAGAAATCGGGAGCTCCCATTCCCCCCCGCATCTGTCGGCAACTGCAGCTTAACCAGGCTAAGCCGTCTACGGCCTGCTACCCATATTAGATCAGTTAGCAGTGAATTCAGGGCCTTAAAAACAGCACCGGGTATTGTAACCGGCAGATTCGTGAAGTAATAAAGACGTCGGGGCAGCACCACCATTTTCGAGATCACCAGGCGGCCTGCAATTGAAAGAGGTAAGGACGTCCTGATCGTGACTTGGGTGCGTAGGGAGCGAATAGCCTTTTTTATGTTGCCATCTAAAGGGTCTTGCGCATTCCTATATATTTGTACTCCTAGATACCGGAAGGAAGATTGAGCTACCGTGATGACTCGATCCCCAAATGGAATTGTTGGACTGTTCAGCTCGGCCTTAAAGGGAAATGCATAAGATTATTCATGGTTGATGGGCAGCCCTGCTATTCGTTCAAACCGCCTAAAAATGTGTGCTACTATTTCCAGATTAGTGCGCAAATCCCTGGAGTACAGAATCATGTCGTCAGCGTATAACGAAACTGCATGGTGGATGTGATTAATTTCGATCCCCCATTCGATGGCGTCAGTGCGAACTTTCAGGGCTAAGGGTTCAAGTGCTAAGACAAACAGCATGGGGATAGAGGGCAGCCCTGTCTCGTTCCTCTCTGTATAGTGAATGCCGGCAAAATATGTCTCCCTGTCCTAACCCAGGCGGTGGGGGCCTGGTATAAAATTCTTACCCAACGTATGAACTCGGGTGGGATTCCAGATCTCTGCAGAGTGGTTAACATGTATACCCAGTGTAGAGTATCAAATGCTTGATGTATATCTAACGATATACATCCTGCTTCTGCCATAGTTTCTGGGCAAGAGAACATGGTGCTGCAGAGCCGACGGATGTTGAGGGGCGTGTTGCGCGCAGGTATGAACCCACATTGATCATAATGGACTAATTTAGAGAGGAGTGGCTGGAGATGGGCGGCCAGGATTTTGCTAAGTATTTTATATTCAGTATTTAGAAGCGAGAGTGGTCTGTAGGAGGATAAGTTGGTGTGGTCTCTGCCTGGTTTGGGCAGAGAAGTTATTAAGGCCTGCACCGTCGTGGGGGGGTAGGTTCCCGGTTGTGTATGCCTCTTGATACAGTTTGTCAAGTCTGGGAACTAGCAAATGAGGTGTATAATTCCACCGGCATTCCATCTAGTCCCGGGGTTTTGTTTTTGGGGAGTTCTTTTATCGCCGCATTTATCTCAGCGATAGATATCGGTGCTGCTAGCTGCTCTTGCATCTCAGCCGGTACCTGCGGTAGTTGTACTGTGCTGAAGAAATCCTCTGTCTCCAGCGGGTCTACCGGCAGTGGGGCAGTGTAAAGTGCCTTATAATGTGCGTAAAGGGCTTTGTTTATGTCTTTTTGGGTTGTCACCCGGTGTTGCTGTGGGGTGATTATTTCTAGGATTGGTGTCGATGGGGGGGTATCCCTGAGTCTCCGGGCCAATAGTGTGCCTGCCCTATCTGCTTCTGTGTGTATTTTTTGAGTATATGTACGAGGATTAATTATCCTCAATTGCTCTAGTAATTCCGCATATTTGATGCGGGCTTCCTAGTGGTCAGTTTTGGTCGCGTCATTTTGGGTTGCTTCACGTTCCAGCATGGCTAAGGAGTCCTCGACTTGTTTAAGTTCCCTATGCACAGTCTGACGGGCCCCTACTGTCGAACTGAGAGCGGTCCCGCGCAGCACCACCTTAAAAACCTTCCATTCAATCCCCACCAACGAGGCAGTTCCTGTATTGTTGGTAAAGTATGAGTCTAGAGTGGAGGCTATAGCAGCATGAAATACTCCGTCCTCTAAGAGAGTTGGATTGAGCGTCCAGGTGGGCACCGGCGAGGAAGCCCGCCCCCAGGAGAAAGTGGCTTCAAATGCACTGTGGTCTGAGATTGTTTTTCAGATGTATGTTGTGTGCATTACCTGCGTGAGTAGCTGTGGGCTACAGAAAATATGGTCAATTTGAGTATGTAAGTCGTGTATAGGCGAATAGAATGAATACTCTCTCATGCCCTCATTATGACTACGCCATACTTCATACAGTGACCAACCTAGAGCCCAGTCTCTCAAAGACTTTGCCAATCTCATGGAGGGCGCTCCGGGAAGCGTCAACATAATGCTTCTAAACATGGTGTACATCTTGGAATAGTAAAACAATATAGACAATAACATTCCAAGATGGCCATCCGATTTAGAAATGGTAACCGTACTGGATGCAGCACACTGCAGATGAAATAAGGGGCAAGCGAGCAGCCAAGTAGGACTGTCTGCAGAGATATAGAATGCTAAAAAAATAAATAAAGAAGAATTAAATAAATGAAAGGGGACCTATACAAAAAAAAATGGAAAACTAAAAGGACTGGCCTTCAGCCCAGACAACGAAGCACACTTATTTTTCAGGCAGAGGTGCATGTGATCAGCCCAAATACGGTTAGTTACAGGGCAACTGAGCCAATCACAGAAATAGGCTAACCAATGGCCCCTTGCCTGATGCAGTCATGGGGATAAGCAGAATGACAATGGCAGGAATAAAAGAGCAAACACAACGATTCTCAATATACATAAGTGTATTTATGTAGAGTATTTTAGGTCTTATTATTATTATTTTTAACATGGGCCTGGCTGACACTATTCCACTTAAGAAGGTTTTACAAGGATTACTATAGTACTAACCTCCTACCCCAAAGGTTTATCCGAGTGAGTAACCAACATTAAAACCCTAGCTTACCAAATTAATCTGTGAGATTCCATACAACAAAGTGCTAGACAATAGCCTTTAACATAGTATAACAACAATATACCCTTAAAGGCCAATTGGTTTTAATAAATGCATTTTACAATAAGTAAATTATGCCTATTACACTTGTTTTAACTTTTCACTATAAACAGACCAGCCCTATGGCACCTGACATAACATTTCAAAATGAACCAATCAAGCCTATAGCCTTCATCATCATCACTGGCTTGTCAGCATAAATAACTCAAAACTACTGAATTCTGCATAAGCTTTCACACAATAAAATCCTCAAACATACAGTCAGACAAATATAGCTACATTAATTTATAGTTGTCAAAACAACATTCAACACTGCATAGGAGGGTTAACAAGGATCATCAAAGTGCAAATATTCAACCCACAGGGTTTGTCAGAGGGGGAAACCGGCAGGGAAAACCAACACCAAAACCCTACCTACAACAGCGATTTGTGATAATCTATTTAATGCAATCTTTGTCTACAGGCTTTGACACACAGTGATAACAATCCACGCATCCTATTGGCTTTCACATATTATTTTCATAATAAATAAGTGAGGCCCTCTGCATTTGTCGTAAATTTTAATAATTAAGAGATTAGAGACCCACGGAATCTGACATAACTTTTTTAATGAACCAATCAGGCCTATAGACTTTTATCACTGGCTTGTAATCATAACCAAACCAGGCCAACTGTATTCTTCATAAGCTTCTCCACAAACCTCTATTGGTATGCAGTTTGAAATTAAAATTATGTGCAAAATTACAGCTGACAATACAGTATACAACCCTTCCTATAATAGCAAAAGAAGGATCCTCAAAGTGCAAAATTCTACCTCACGGTTTGTCACAGGGTCTAACCAACAACAAAATAACCATCTACAAGCTTTAACACAGTGCAATGACAATCCACCCTAAAAAGGTCTAATGGCTTTTACATATGATTTTCACTATAAATGAGTCAAATGTACTTCCTTTGTCACAACTTTCCTTAATAAACAGCTCAGGCCTATAGCTTAATAAATGGTTTGTCATCATTCATAACCAACTCAGCTCTGATGTGTCAAGCATAAGCATTACCACAAGGCAAAAGTGTAATTTAAGCACTTTTTTTTCCAGAGGAAACATCTGTACTCCGGACAATCAATATTTGGGTGGAGCCAAATTCTCTCTCCCAGTAGTCAGAAAGTTACAAATGTGTAAATAAATTACAGCTGGCAAAACAATATACAACCCTTCCTAAAATAACATAACAGAGATTCTCTAATCTTATACCATATGGATTTTCACAGGGAATAGCCAACACCAAACACTTGCCTACTTTGGTAATCTGCAAGATTCGCTGTAACAACATTCCAGTCTACAACCTTTAGCATATTGTAATGAAAACTCACCCTTAAAGGCCTATTTGTTTTACCATACGTTTTTCGCAATAAGTCAGGCCCACTGCTTTTGTCATAACTTTTCATAATAAACAAGTCAGGTATATAGCCTTGATTAGTAGCTTGTCACTATAACCAATTTAGTCCTGCTTTGTTAAACTTAACCTTTCCCATAATGGAAAAACTACAATACAATCACTCTTTTTCAGCAAAAGCACACAACTTCTGCCCAAACAAAATATCTACTCAGGACAGCTAACATTTGGGCAGAGCCACAGTCCATCTTTCTCTGTTTTTTTCCCTGTTGACCACATAAGGTACAAGCCAGACCTAAAACCTACATCAATACGTTTTATTAGTACACTAAACTCCCACTTATACAGACTCCATGAATCCAAGCATATACTGAAATAGGTAAACAATATCCCCTTAGACCAGGCATCTCCAACGAGTAGCTCATGTAAGTAAGCTACCTGTAAGTAGCTTTGCTGTGCGCAGCTCAACCTACTAAATTACAAGCTTCCAAAATTGAAAAGTGAGTATTTTGGATGAAATTGTGTGTATTTTCAGAACTCATAACCTGATGTTTGGAGAAAAATGGTGGGATTTCCAAAACATATTTAATTTAATTATAGCTGATATTTGAGTGATAAATCATGGCCACTGAGGAGACTTATAACTAATGTTATTACCTTGGTGCCAGGGACATTGCAGCCGAGTATAATGTACTAACCACGTAGAAGCAGTTCAAATTGATAAAGACTGTTTCACATCATTGATGGCAACCCTGCCTGATGATCTGAGGCAATCACTGCTAGTATATTACATGCAGTGTGCGCTAATGTGATCTTGTCTGATCACTATTACCACACTAAAATTGTTAGTAGCTCGGTATGATTTTCAAACATAATATGCTTATTACAGAAAAGTTTGGAGACACCTGCCTTAGACTAATTTCCGTACTGAGCACAGTACTCTACAGCAAACCAACAGGACACAACATGCATAAATATCTGTGATGGCTTTAGGAAGGTGTGACCGGTGCCGCTGCAATGGGCACCAAGCTCAAGGGAGCGCCCTTTGCGAGACAGGCTGAGCAGAGGTAAGATCAGCCTGCAGGGATCTTTGCGTGCCCAGTTGTTTTCAGGGGATAATGAAACCGGCTTGATAACTCTGGTGATTAACACACTTGATGGAGAGAGCTGTGATTTGTCTAGTCACAGTTTTAACTCATGCTAAAGTAGCATAGGGGGTTAATGTTCCTGTTCCAAAGCCCAACGTTTAACATTCAGATTATAGATTTGAATTTTGTGTAGATAGCTCAGAGAGTTACAGCTTTTGCCACAGAGATGTTGGAGTTCATAAGTTGCAATCCTAATATAGCACATTGAGCTATGAACTAGCTTCAAAGCGCTGCATGCAAGTTGTATGGCATAGGTTAAGAACATTATTGGGGGTTTTTTCTCAATCTTTTGTTATTCTAAGGTTGCTAAAACGGGTTCCTTGGGTAGTAACAGTTTTATTCGTATAACATTGAATTGAGTTATATTTAAAATCCTGAGTTTATGGTGTGGATTTGCTAACAATTTGTTCCTGGTTTGAATCACAAGAGTGACACAAAACTGGAACAAGGCAGCCTAAGGTACGCCAGCACAAGAAGAGAGAGCAACAGCACCATCTTCTACTATAGTGCTCTCTCCTTTTTATGCAACTACTGTGTTGCGTGAAACATTAGTAATTCTGGCCCTTTGCTTCTCTAGACCAAACACTCTTAACATAAAATGCCTACCAGTATGGATGGCACATGACTCTAGACCAGTGTTTCCCAAACTGGGTCATGAACCGATTTTTATGGGTCACGAAAGTCCAAGCAATAAATAGAGGTACCTTTAAATTATGTATTTATGGTGCCACATTTGCTGAGCTTCAAGGCAGACACCAAATACAAACTCCTCACTTTGCAGTCAGAGAAAGAAAAGTTAAGTGAATTGTGTGACAGTCTTGCCCAGGTAGATGGAGTGTGAAAGCAAAGGCTGTAGAATGTCATTTTTTTGTAACACACAACAAAATGTTGATACCTGTAAATAAACTGTACACATTCAGCAGTTAAGAAAACAAAAATGAAGAACACTTTTTTTTGGTAATTCTGAAGTGTGATGGAAATGAAGATTTTAATAGGATCAGCACAAATCAAGATACTTTACAGGGTAATGCAGAAATAATAAATATTCACTAAAACACGATTCCTACAAAATCTGTGTGCAATGCAGTTTGATTAGTAAAACTGTATCACTGTGCAAATTTAGTGATCATTTCAATGGAACATGTGCTGTTTCTAAATGACAATGCGCTACCACATAATGCTTTACTTACATTAAAAAAAAAATCTCCCACCTCATGTCCAGTAAAGCTAAGTGGGTCGCAAAAGTTGGTCGTAATAAAGTGGGTCGAGGTTGTAAAAAGTTTGGGAAGCACTGCTCTAGACATGTAGTCCTTATTGTCTTAAGTAACATTTCTTATACATTGATGTATGACTCAGTGCCTCGGTATATGTTTGTGATGTAGAGCGCTCTGAAACTACATTGGCACGAGTAGCGCTATAAAAAAAAAGGTGAGAGAGGGGCCAAGGAGAGACGAGGGGCATTGGAGGGCTGTCCTGAGGGAATTCATAAAGAGGGAGGTCACTGGGGGAGGGGTGCCCACAAAGATTGTAGAACCAGACGCCACCAACTCGAAAGCTGGTCCTGATAAACAAATAACATATTAAGATCTACAGTTAAAGAGGTGCTAGCGCAAAAGCAAACAAATCTTCCCTTTGAGCAATTGTATAAGCTAAAGTGAAATTATGAAAAATAACCACACTACTTCGCATAAATACTCTTGTTATCAAAATTTCTCTAAACTCATCTGCGACTCCCATATACAAGAGCATCTACTGAAAATTGACGACTATCCAGTAAAATACAATATGCTGAATTTTAAAGTAAACATTGCAGGATATATCTTACTATTTTACAACAAATAAATTCATCAAAAATAAAACACTGCTGCTGAAACCAGAAGCGTAAACATATTATTCCTGCATACCTCACCACTAGAAATTTGCAAAAATCAACATCAGTGCAGGAGATCCGGAAACTAAAGACTAACAGAAAGGAACAGTTGACGGGATGACTCAAGCCCTGAATAAAGTCTAGCATCGAGACATGTTAAATTAAAAAACACAAACGTGACAACTTAAAATTAAACGCATAGAACGGCGCCCCAATTGCGGTCTTGATAAGACAGAGTGCTGGAAATGGCCATTCGTGGCCACTAAAAAAAATGCAGCGCGTACTGACCACGCAATGCCAACTCACACTAAACAAAGGCAGTACTTTAAACAAGCATTAGAAATGCAACAGGTCTCGCATTTGCTCGAGTTAGAGCTACTGGAGATGTATATGACAATGTTTTTTACCCATGTGTTTTGGAGTGTACGTATGTGATATGTAGTGGAATTACGTGGGTTGGACTGGAATTGTTAGTTGTGGAATTGTATGGTGTGGAATTTTGTAGTGGAATTATGTGGGATGGTGTGCAGTGGAATTATTTGGAATGGTGTGCAGTGGAAATACGTGGTTAGTATTAATGTGGTATTGAGTGTACTAGAATTATGTGGAGTGGGATTGTGTGTTGTGAAGTGGTATGTAGTGGAGTTTATGTGGTGTGCTGTTGAATTCCAGTTCTCCTTCCTGCTGTCTGGTGAACAGTGGAACCAAATGAACATTCCTACTCCTGATCTCACAGTAACTAAGAACAAGCATTGGCATAGCCAATAGGTCTCATCTTTGGGACCTTATAAGTGTTTAGACAGAGCTATTGGCTTTGATAATGTCTTTAAGCTGTGTTGTAGAGCATTGTGAATGTTGTGCAGCATGTTGAAACGTTATAATAAAAAAGTGTTATAACCATTTTTGTCACCCTATATATAACCAAGAAAACATTATATACAACTAAACGACCCTAATAAAAACAGAATTAACACAAAAAATGTGTTCTAGTTTTCTTGTCCATGCAATGCTGCCAGCTTTCCCCTGCCTGTTCTAATGCTTATTTATTATAGATTATTTTGTTATGGGGGGGGGCATAAACAACGGGAGGGTGGAGGTTGGGAAATAGTACCTCAATTACAATAGGAGCAGTGGAGGGACACTAGGGGAGAATCAACTGATGCCAGATTCCAAGGGCAGACTGAGGTGGTGCAGAGTGATGCTGAGGTGGCGGTGAGCTGGGGCGGAGGTGATGCTCAGGTGATCCTGAATGACACTGAGGTGATGCTGAAGTGGTGGTGTGCTGGTTCGGAGGTGATGCTGAATGATACTTAGGTGGCACTAAGTGATGCTGAGGTGGTACTGAGTGATGCTGTGGTTATAAGTCATGCTGAGGTGGTGGAGCTCAACTGGTGCTCAGGTGGTACTAAGTGATTCTGAGTTGGTTCTGTGCTGAGGTGGGGCTGCTCTGGTGGTGGTGCACTGATGTGGAGGTGGTGCTGCGCTAATGCTGAGATGGTGCTGTGCTGATAATGAGGTGGTGCTGCACTGCAGCTGAGGTAGTGCAGTGCTGATGCTGAGTTGGTGCTGCCCTGGTGGTGCACTGATGAGGAGGTGGTACTGTGCTGATGCTAAGATGGTGTTGTGCTGATGCGTTGCTCAGGTGGTGCTGTGGTGGTGCTCAGATTGTGCTGAGTGATGCTGAGGTGCTGCTGAGTGACACTGTGGTGGTGCTGAGTGATACTGTGGTGGTAGTAAATGATACTGAGGTGGTGCGGAGTGATGCTGAGGTGGTGCTGTGCTGGTGTTCAAGTGGTGCTTAGTAATGTGGAGCTGGTTCTGCCCTGGTGGTAAGGTGATGCTGCACTGGTGCGGAGGTGGTGCTGTGCTAATGCTGAAGTGGTGCTGCATTGGTGACGAGTTGTTGTTGAGGTGGCGCTGCGGATGTGCTAATTCCGTGGTGGTGATGGGTTGGTGCTGCATTGATGCTATGCTGATGCTAGGGTGGAGCAGCACTGGTGCTGAAGTGGTACTGAGTGATACTGAGATGGTGGTGCGCTTGTGCAAGGTGGTGCTCAGATGGTGCAGAGTGACGCTGAGGTGGTGCCGAGTGACGCTGAGGTGGTGCCGAGTGACGCTGAGGTGGTGCCGAGTGACGCTGAGGTGGTGCCGAGTGACGCTGAGGTGGTGCCGAGTGACGCTGAGGTGGTGCCGAGTGACGCTGAGGTGGTGCCGAGTGACGCTGAGGTGGTGCCGAGTGACGCTGAGGTGGTGTCGAGTGACGCTGAGGTGGTGCCGAGTGATGCTGAGGTGGTGCCGAGTGATGCTGAGGTGGTGCCGAGTGATGCTGAGGTGGTGCCGAGTGATGCTGAGGTGGTGCCGAGTGATGCTGAGGTGGTGCCGAGTGATGCTGAGGTGGTGCCGAGTGATGCTGAGGTGGTGCCGAGTGATGCTGAGGTGGTGCCGAGTGATGCTGAGGTGGTGTTGAGTGAAGCTGGGGTGGTGTTGAGTGAAGCTGGGGTGGTGTTTTGGTGATATTCAGGTAATGCTGCGCTGGTGATGCGTCGGTGCCGAGTTGCGGCTGAGGTGGTGCGGTGCTGATGCTGTGGTGGGACTGCGCTGGTGCTGAGTTGGTGCTGCGCAGGAGGTGGTGCACTGATGCAGAGGTAGTGCTGTGCTGAAGTGGTGGTGTTGAGTGATGCTTAGGTAATGCTGCGCTGGTGCTGAGGTGGTGCTGAGTGATGCTGTGCTGGTGCTGCGCTGATGCGTTGGTGCTGCACTGATGCTGAGGTAGTGCGGTGGTGCTACACTGGTGCAGAAGTGGTGGTGAGGTGGTGTGCTGGTGCGGAGGTGGTCTGCGCTGGTGCTGTGCTTGGGTTGAGTGATACTGAGGTGGTGCTGTGCTTCTGTTGGTGTTGTCAGAGTGCAATTGCGTGCAGTGGCTATGCGTAGATGACTGGCTTGAAGGCAACTCTGCTCATAAAAAAACTGTGTAGCTATGCAAAGAAGTGCTTTTCTTCTATGATATACCATCACAAGCTTAACAGAAAAGTGAATGTAGGGAAAAAGGCCTTCACACAATTGCAATGCACCATACAAAGTGTTTCATTTTTCAAAGTCAAAAAAATGTTTGCCTTTGGAGCACTCCCCACATACTTAAAAATGCATTTTCTCCCTTTTATGGTTATCGGGCATCACAGCTACGCTGCTCTCTTACATTGCACTATGAAAATGGAAAGTGGGAAGCCCAGAGAATGGCAGAGAACAGTTCATTTGTTAGAGAAGGGAGATCTTATTAGACATGTCTAACACTGTCATTTTATATATGCAAATTACATTAGGTTCATACATAAAGTATAAGCATTTTAATTTATAGGTCATTGAGTGGTGTCCTAGCGCATCATGGGTCGCACAAAAAATTGCTACAACTTTCTATACCATCGTAAATGTTGCTTTGGGTGTGTTTAGAATGAACTTTTTTTGTTTTTTGCAAGGAATCAACGTTTTGGATTGATCCTTTACATCTTGGCAACAATCCGCCAGTAATTCTTTCTCTATCGAGTAACAATAAAGAACCTCAAGACCTGGCTCTTCGATCAGTAGCAGCACCACCCCCCTCTTCCCCCAGCGCCTTGAGACCCTCGCGGGTATGTAGTGGCTTTATAAGTGACATGATTGATTGATTGAACCGCAAATGTGGCTTGCTATCCCCAAACAATAACTTAGCAGTTTAGGAAGAAGGTTTTAGTCCCAGTGGCTTCACAACCAGTGATTTACAGCAGTCCACACAATGTTTAGGTACCAAAAAAACACACATATGCAGGTCATGGCGGGGAGAGCAATCTTTACAGCTATGCTAACTTTCTCTTTCATACAGCATAGCTATCTTTCTAAACACAACTACGAAGTAACCAATCGTCCGTTCACTCCAAACTTCTTGTCGGACTCTTCTTGGTTTAAAAAAAACACAGGTGTAAGAGCCTTACAATCAGCTTACTTCTAAAGTAGCCTAAAGGCTTAAAAATACACATTTTACCTTTTAAGCCATCTGCAGTAACATTGTTTTTCCATCCAAACAACACCAAATTCGAGTCAGGGAGTATGGAGTGGCGAGAAAGGGTTAAATAGTCTGTAACTGTGTTAAGAAAGGAGACAGCTATGCTCGACTAAAGAGAGAATTAGCATAGCCATAAAGATCTCTATCATTGCTGTGACTGGCATATGTGAGGTTGTTTGCATGTAGAAGTTAAGTGATTTGCGCTCCCTATTGAAAACAAAGACATTAAATTGAAAGCCAAGCTGCCTTCTCAACAACAAATAAGCACAGAAAAACACGTAACTTTCACAAATACATTTTTAAAACGCAGTAACAGCTCTTCAATTTGTAAGGAAGGGCTGTGAATAAGTCATGGATGAGGAAAACAATGTACCAACGCATCCGAAGGAGGCAAGGGTGCGGAGGGCAGGAGGGTTAACCCTTTCTATCAGCACAGGAAGCACTGGCAGTAGGCTCCTCATGTGTTTACGAGAGACCTGTGTATTGTAATAAAAAAGTCTTATTACAAAAAAACCACAAGCATTTGCAATGCAATAGTTCTTGCATTTACGAGAGTTTGAGCTATTGGGGTTGTAAATGACAATGCCTTTTATTTATGTGTGTGTTTTTTTTTAACACACATAAATAAAAGGCATTGTCATTTACAACGCCAATAGCTCAAACTCTCGCAAATGGAGACCTATTGCATCGTAAATGTGTTAGGAGAGAGCGTGTCCTGCTATTCCTGCAAATAGCAACACCCACAGTGCTCCTGGTACAAACATCAGCCACCAGGACCTGGTTATTTACCAGAATAAACAGCCCTATAATGTGTTATTTTAAATAGCTATGCTGTATACATGACTTTTCTATTTTAACGAGATATAAAGTTAAAAAGAGTGAAAAAATACTGGGCAGTACGGGGATCGAACATGTGACTTTGGTGTTGTTAGCCCCAACTCTAACCAAGGGAGCTAACTGGCCATAACATAGAGAGAAAACATAGGAATATCTAATAATAAAGGACTGTCTGAAACTTTGAGACACCCATGAAAACATGGAGGAGGCTAGTGTCACAGCAATAGTGCCAATATCGGCAACACTCACCAGCCCTCCCATAGCAACATACATGCAAAATAAATAAGCAGACAAGACAACTTTTTGGTGGGAAAATTGCTGCAGGTTTATTAGCATACCAAATATGCCAACATGGTGGGTTATCTTACAGGCGATCCAAAGGCAAGCCGCCCCTAGCGGCCTACCACCTGATGGGCCAACTTGCATCGTGGCCTTAGCAAATCGGTGTTTAGCGGTTGTGGTGAGGGGATAGCCCCACCCACTTCCGGTGAACCATCGGTCCACCCTATTACTCACGCCCCCCCACTACGAGGGGCGGAGCGTTCAAGCGACCCCCGGTTGTACAGGTTTCCAACCGCCCGTAGGACAGACGGGGCGCCGTCGCACCCCAGGGTCCACCGCACAGACTTCCTGGGGATATTAGGCCTCAGCACCCTTTGTGCTCCTGAAGAGGGTACCCCTGAGTACCTTTCCGCCTTTGGATCGCCCTGCAACTCTGCCTGCAACACAAATAAAGAGGATTAGAAGAAACTTCCCCCCCACCTTGGGTACGCCGGGTAAGCGGTAGGGAGGGAAACGGCGTCGGGGTGAAGGTCAAAGAGGCCGCCAGGTGGGCGGGGGAGGCATATATACCTCTCCCCTTCCCCCACCTCGGCCGGAAGTGACGCGCGGGACCCAGAGGGTCTCTGGACACTAGGCTGGCCAGTGTGCCATCCTGTGGCACTAAAGGGGCCGCCCTCTTATGAGGGTCCCCTGCGGGGACGTGTCGGTCAGCCCGCATAGTGCCAATATCGGCAACACTCACCAGCCCTCCCATAGCAACATACATGCAAAATAAATAAGCAGACAAGACAACTTTTTGGTGGGAAAATTGCTGCAGGTTTATTAGCATACCAAATATGCCAACATGGTGGGTTATCTTACAGGCGATCCAAAGGCAAGCCGCCCCTAGCGGCCTACCACCTGATGGGCCAACTTGCATCGTGGCCTTAGCCAATCGGTGTTTAGCGGTTGTGGTGAGGGGATAGCCCCTCCCACTTCCGGTGAACCATCGGTCCACCCTATTACTCACGCCCCCCCACTACGAGGGGCGGAGCGTTCAAGCGACCCCCGGTTGTACAGGTTTCCAACCGCCCGTAGGACAGACGGGGCGACGTCGCACCCCAGGGTCCACCGCACAGACTTCCTGGGGATATTAGGCCTCAGCACCCTTTGTGCTCCTGAAGAGGGTACCCCTGAGTACCTTTCCGCCTCTGGATCGCCCTGTAACTCCGCCACAGCCCTGGGTGTGGCGACCGTCGCAGCCAGGGCCCCCCCCTCAAGGCCGGCATTCCTACTTACATCCTGCTATTTCTAGGGCCTCTCCCCTATCCAGCAAGAACAGGTCCATGCTTATACTGGACAGATGTACCCCATCGTCCTCAAAACACCCTGTGAATTTGGCGTGTAACACCCATGTCTAATGAAGCCAAATCCCCTCTGTTAAGTGAATTTACGCATAGCGCGGATGAACCTCCTGCGCGCAGGCTCCATCGCCTCCCCCGACCGAGCTCCCTGCCACGGGAGCCGGGGGGTGATTCCAGACCACTGAAGTCACCAGTCCCCAACTGGTTGCTAAATTTCCCTTGTGGTCTTCTTCTAGGGTGCATTACTTCGCCACATTGACCAGACAATTTCATGGTTCTTTTTGATTTATCCCTGGTGAACATAGTAATGGTGTCACCACAGGTTTGAGGGAATAAGTGTATGGTGCCCAATATTAGACACTGCACCCTTTCGTGAAGTGACAACTTACGCAGCCTACCCTGCTTGCTGAACCTTCAACCGGTCACAGATGCCCGGTCACTGCTATCCCTTGCGACCCTTGATACTTACAGTGTCGGACTACATGATTCTGTGTCACATGTTTCGCTGTAGTCCCTTTGGTGGATCCCCTGGGACCCTTCTGCATCCCTGCAAATGCTGTGTCACGCACTACAACCCTTTAATGCCCTTGCCCATCCCTCAAAGACAACTGACAGCCTGATGCCCCCGCAGCATTGGTGAGGGGTTTTGTGCCCAGCACACCCCAGTCTGTGTTTCCTACGTTTATCCTCCCTGGATGCTCCAGTTAGTGTGAGCGGCTATCCTTGTCCTGGCAGGCATGTCAAGGGCCATTCCCCCCCTTGGTGACTATCCTGCCATGGGATATGTGACCGTAAGCACGGGTGTCCTTGTGTACCTGACGTGTAAGGGGGGAACAACATGAACAAATACTTGCCCCTTCTTGAGCAGTGGGGACGCCAAAACAATCATTCTTCAATCATTGTAGCCAAAGTATGCTCTGCCCCCATATTCCCCTCAGCTTATTGCACCGCAGCCCACAACTTAGCTGGCAGTTTCCGCAAATGCCTGGCTATAGGGCGGGTGTTTTTGTCTGTCCTGGATGGTCTCGAGGATCCATCTCTTGGTGCATGCTTGCAACCCTTAACAATTTCACATTAGTTGGACAAGACCACTGCCTGGCCGCAAGCTTAGCTAAGACCCTGCAGAAATCGCCTGCCTGTGCGAGCAGCCCAAGATTCATCGCTCCCCACTCCATCACCGTCTTTCTTGCTTCCCCACGTTGGCGTTATGCCGTCTATGGTGCGTAGCTTCCCTTTGTTCCAGGGGAGAGCAGCCCTGTCTGGCGGTGTGTGTACTGAAGGAGATGTGTCCTGGAAGTACCATTGATATGAGTTCAAGTGTCACTAGTCGCCGTACTTGTGTGTTTAATAAAATTAATAACAGGTCCAACCCATCAAACGGGCATTCATCGCTTTCTTTAGACATGTTGGATTTGAGGGGGTTCCGTGGAATCTGTAAGCAATCTCCCTTGGCATGCCATCCCTTTAACACAGGTTTTTCTTCTTTAGGCATGTCCCTAAATGTCTCCATCATGCGTGTAAGGCCAGATGAGTTTTGCTAGGAAACATCCCTTCGAACCCACCGTGTTTAGTAACTACTCATGTTAATCTCTTGTTCAAGTTGTCCCAGATTCTCTGGCACTCGTTGGCCCCAAGGAAGCATTTACAAGCACGCTATACAAATGTATATACATGTTGTGCAACTTGGGGCACTATTACTTCCTCACTACGTACTTCCAGGCATGTCAATACTGCCAAAGGTATCCCCACCTTAGTACCTGAATAACCACTAAATAAATACTTTCCAAGGTAAAAGATTACCAGTGCACCTCGCCAAGGGCCCTCCACTGCGTGTGAACCCCTGTTGTTGAGTTTCTGACTGTTGAATTTGCCTGCCCACATCCGGACCCTTCAAGTCAAACCAACCAAACCAATAGTAGGCCTTCCTGTCAGGACACAACCTACATGGCCATAACGCGCCAGCATGTGTCCGAAGAGACTAAGCAAGTTAGAGGCTTTATTGTATCAGCCAGACCCGGGGTGGAGCCAGAGCTGAATGGTCTAGTGTGGGTCAGACTGGAGGAGGTATGTGTGGCTACCGCAGGCCCAAAATTTGTGCAAATAGATAATGCATTACCATAGTGCCAATGGGCCAGAGTATAAGAAAATGGTGATGCTGTGATACAACTTATGTAAATGTGTGCAGTATTAAAACCGACAGTTCATTTTCAAGTACATGTTCTTTTTTATGTACCCAGCGACACCTCCTGTGTAGCTGATGTATCTCATGTGTAACTGCACACCACGTTACCCCCTGTGTAACTGCACAAAGCGAAACCACCTGTGAACTGCACACAGCGTCACCTCATGTGTAACTGCACACAGCGTCACCTCATGCGTAACTGCACGCCACGTCGCCTCATGCGCAAATGCACACTGCGTCACCTCATGCGTAATTGCACCCACGTCACCTCATGCGTACCCGAGGGAGCATTCAATAATACATAGGGAGATAGAGGCAGGTGCACATTTGTCACCGCCATAGAGCACAGTCTACCTTCTAACCTAGTAAAACGGGTAGCTGTTTCTCCCTCATGGAAGCTCTTCTCGGTTTGGGCAGAGCATAGTTATTTCAAGTATGTAGGGTGCTGTGTGAAATGCCTGAATTAATCTCGGACACCGGAGGTCCGACCCCAGACCGTCAGCGTTTGCGGCCCGAGTCACCGCGTGTGTGCTTGGACTCTGTCTATACATGTGTACTCGCAACAGGGTCCCCTCCTGTGTACTTGTGAACCGTCACCCCTCGTGTATACTTGCCCCAGAGACGTCTCCAAGTGAATGCCCCTGGTGTCCCTCAAGTGATTACGGCCATGCCTTGGAGACGCAGGGGATAGAGGGAGCTGCGCCCAAGTTCCCCTGCCCTAGAGCGCCTTCACATTCTATATATGGGAAAACGTGCAGCCTACATGCTCGTGTATCTTGACATGTCTGGGGACCAGTGACTCAGATCTAGGCACCTGAGCCCACGACTCTGATGGCCAAAATGCACCAGCAAAATAGAAAAGCCCAATTCCGGTGGCAAGATTGAGTCATGTGCTGCTGCCCACGGCAAGCCAAAATAATGCAATTTGCGCCGCGCCAAATGCCTCCCATACTTGCAATATTTGAGCGCGATTCCACTCATGGCGGAGTCAAATGAACGCGTCACAATGGATGCAATTTCATTACTCTGGTGGAAACATGGGACCCTCTTAAAACTTTCAACTACCACCTCCCCCTTTATCATGAGTGAAAGTAGTTGTGTGAAAGGAAACATCCGGAGTAGCTGCAATCATCCATCTCCTTGGTTCACCTCAGGCATCATAATATTGCGTTGGTGGAGCAAGAGCAATGGACGGCAGAAGCAATGATGTCAATGGCCTCTTCTACTCATCTGTGGCCTACCGTTAGCCAACCAGCGGAGCACCCGACACAGGACATTGGTTCCCTAACAAGTCCCCCTATTTCCGAATCTTTTGTGCCTCGAAGTGGTAAAACATAGCTGCTGACCAGTGACTTAGGTCTCGGCACCTGAGCCCTCCTCTGATGGCCAAAATGCATCAGCAATAGAAAAGCCCCTTGGCCAGTCCGACAAACTAACAGGATACTGCACAACATTTGACTTGTAAAATACCTGACAGTGGGCTCTCGCACTGAAGGCGCGTGTGAAACATGAGTGACGGCCTAATCCCCAGGAAGGTGCATGGGCCCCTGGAGATGCCTGCTCAGGTTGCACTGTGGTGTTGGCGCCCCAAGACTCCCCAGGCTGCTTAACTACTAGCGAAGTGAGCAGTAACCTACATTGATGGGTGCAACTCCCGCCCGAAAAGAGAAGGTGCGACATAAATGCAAGAATCCGCTGGCAGGAGCTGCAGCTAAATTCGCTACCATTGTTTGCGCTTAGGCCCGTCGAAAGTAACTATTCATTAATAATATTGTGCAAGATCCAAACCCCTTGGCTCTCCCTGTGTCTGTTTCCTGACTTTGCCGCATGGTGAGGAATCAAACAGCACAGTCTAAACAGTTCATATTCTTACCCCTGTCCAAGTTAAACTTGTGCTTGCGCCACCCTTCAGGCAAATGGAAATTGTGTCAAATCGCTCGCTTACTACACCCACTTCTGGCACTTGACCCTTTACTTGGACAGGCCAGAGTTGGTAACCTCCCTCTAGAAGGCCTGCCAGCCGGCTGACCACCACAAAACACCAGTGTCCTTCAGCCCCCCCTAAGCCTGGATACTAAACCAGGTCTAGATATTATAATAGACAATGGCACATTTACCAAACTTTACAGAGCTGTAAGCTTGACTGTATTGTGCAACCACTTAAACTACTCGCCCTCTAGCATAATCTTTGCCCAATCAGACTGCACACCGCCAGCAAATATAACCCACTGGATGTTTCTTGCTACCCCCTTTGGTGGTACTCATATCCTCCCCCGGAGGATGAGATGCTGAGTGAGAGGCCCCCTCACGAAGGGATGGTCTTAATACTAGCTGCCCCAGTTCTCGCCTTTGTGAGCAACAAAATTCCTTCTGCCGGGATTTCTCCCCTAGTACCTATGCTGCTGAACCAGGAAAGTGGAACCAACAAACTGTGTGTCCGCGCACCTTCTCCCCGAGTGATAACCTGGTGCTGACTAACAGCTGTTTATTGCTACCCCCAGCTGCTGTTACTCGTTTTAACAACCCCGGGAGGATGAAAGGCAGAGTGAACGGCCCGGCCCCTCTTTGATTTGCTGGCCTAACAGCTGCCCCTCTGAGGTTCCCCTATGCCCCATCTTGCTCACAGGGAAGAACCCCACGGCAGCACGAAGGTTGCTGCTGGGAACATTTTGTGGCTTTGCCTGTGGGTCAAAATTTGATCCACCTGGGTATATTCTCGCACTGCAGGTGGAGGGTATTCAAGAACTGGATGGTTTAACAACTCTACTAGCTAAACTTAGTAATGTTTAACACTCCCCTCAATGCCCTTCCAGAGCGGATACATACACATAGCATGCTAGTATCTTATGCTTGAGTTAATTTGCAACTTGTAAATATGTAACTAACCACGGGTATATGTGTTAAACTATTGTGCTCACTATCATTCATATGTGCATTAGAGCTTTTGTGCTGGTCTCTTAGATGTAACCCCTGTACTCTGAAGTCTATGTAACGTAACTGGTCCTTTTTGAAAAGCGCACTGACTCCTTCTGGTAAAGTTTGCGCCCTATAACTTCGCATTAAATAACCAATGCCTAAATGTCACCCCCTTGACAAACCATGCAATAAGTGCCGACCATAGCCAGTGGTTGGGCCACGCCCAACCAGGCGAAAAGTTCCAGGCGTCCAAGAAGGAAGCCACGGCCACCACAGGACCCCGCACTCACCGCTAACTCCATGACCGACAAGACGCAACATCCCACCACGAAGGCGGCATCTCAGCCCCTACATGCAGCCCTCTTTAAAATATGTTACTGCTACTGGGCCGAGCTGCCCTGTTCTGTTACGGGCGCAATAGGGGCAGTCGCGCCCAGCCGGCGCAACTAGCATAGTGGGCGAGAGAAAGCTGCCGAAAGCGCATTACTAGAAAAGGACTGTCCTCTGTCCCGGCGCACGAGCTGGGCGAGGCCTGTTTGGGTCACCAAAAGGCAGGATGTGGTCAGCACAGAGCAGGCACCTGGACCGTGCCCCGACCCTGCAGCAACCTCACCCTGAGAACAAAATTGCAAACTTGGCCAGTGACAACTGCTGCACGGCATAGCCTTTCAAAGGCTGAATGAAGGAATATAATTGTGCAGTACCGTGACTCAGTCCCACTCTAGTCACCATAACAAACTTGCTTCCCACATCGGAACATCTGCTTGCGCTCGTGCTGAGAGAGACTCCCCTATTTCACTCAGACGTCCCCCTGGGGATGATGCGTGCCGTATGAATACAATGAAAACAAATACATCTGAGCGCTCACTCATTGAGCACCGTCCACCACAAATAAAGCGGCCCCGCTCTGGGCACACCAGCAGTCTCTCCAGGCGAGTGCACCGCCCGCAACGTCAGGAGCACACGGCCCCCCAAACAAGCACACGCACCATAACCCGTATGGGCTCCCAGGATGGCAAACAGGTCCGCACAGAGATTGGTTATAAACAGCCAATTCCCTGCATCCAAATTGCCTCCCCAGCTGAGAGCCGCTCCTCACAGTCTCACCAATGTGAACGATCTCTTAGAAATAGCCAACTCCCCCAAAAGGACACGGGGATTAGAAGTCATATGCCCAGAATCCCAGGATGCCGAGGCCGAGGCTCGGTCCTGGTTCCCCAGCTCCAAGGTCGGTAGTCTTGGCAGTAAAGCCGTATTATCTCACTTATTGATCAGCTTTCTTAAGAACTCAGATATTGCATCATACCGTAATATGTTGCATATCCTCTATAATAATAGAATTTGAAGGATAAATATTAATATATAAACATACTGCCCCCGAGGATGAAGCCCCGCCCACACTTTCACTGTAGGCTTATGGGCCCCCTAAATCAAGTGATACCGACAACGGGCTACAAAAGTTCCGACCTGGAGCTGTACAAGGCGACCCATACATAGGAACGCCCAATCTTGCGCAAAGTTAGAATCAGCATTCGCCAGCGCTACATTACACATGAGACACGCGCTACCAGGCTCGGCAATCCTATCACAGACACGTCCCACATGTCAATGTCCGTTCTCCTCCCTTGCTCTGTGAAACAAGGCGAGGCAATCCTGGAGCCGTGCTTTGCTGCACCCCCCTAGCGCGGGAAACTAGACATCGGAACGAAAATGGGCGGCGGACACTGGTATGAATTCGCGCATGAAGCCCGTGCCAGCCCGACAGAGCCCCGCCCATAGCCCCCGCGACAAACAAGCGCCCAAGCCGCCCCAAATACTACGCCCAACCTGGCGTGTCCCCGGGCGTGGGGAACCGTCGGCGCCAACCGCCGACACCGCTCCTGCTGTGCTGTGAATGGCCGCACATGAAAGGAATATGCTGAAGAAAGGCAATGGCTAACCACGCCCCGCCGCTCACCAAGAGCAATCCAACCACCCGAGTCACACGACCAGGCGGGCACAGCGTGTCCATCGGGAACCCGTAGGCCACTCGATGAGCCCACCCTGTGCCGAAGCACAGGCTAACCCAGCCCGGCACCGCGACACATGCCCCACGGGGTGAGCACACACTGGGAGCCTTGCCCCGTGCCCTCCCCCCAACGCGGCCACCGGCCCCGTGCCCCCCCCCTAACTGATAAGGGGGGGAGCCTCCATGAACTATCCTGATGTTCCCCCCTCCGGGGAACCAGACAGCCTGAAATCAGGGTCCGTGCTCGGATGTGCCCTCGCGGCCAAGGAACCCTCTTGGGCAACCAGGAAAGCACTCACTGAAAACCGACCCCTACTGCTCCCGGGGCCTCGAGTCAACCACCACGCCGCCCGACTGTCCCCCGCACACCCTATACTGCCGGTGAAAGACTATGTGGGAGGGGGTTAACACTACCCCTGCACTCACCGGGCAATGCTGACGCGAGGACACTACAGCGGAAGAACCGACGCCAGACAATGGACCCCTCGGAACACGTCCAAACGGCGTTGGGGTGAGGGTCAAAGAGGCCGCCAGGTGGGCGGGGGAGGCAAATATACCTCTTCCCTTCCCCCACCTCGGCCGGAAGTGACGCCCGGGACCCAGAGGGTCTCTGGACAATAGGCTGGCCAGTGTGCCATCCTGTGGCACTAAAGGGGCCGCCCTCTTATGAGGGTCCCCTGCGGGGACGTGTCGGTCAGCCCGCAGAGGGGTCCTAAGCGATGCAGGCACGGGATCTTTAGGTGCCTGCAGACCTTGTTCGAGCTCATCACGCATTTTATAGGTACAAACTTAAACAAAAGCAGGAATATTTGGAGAGAGGATGTGGCGTAACCTCCAGAGCTGCCAAGTTTGGAACTGGGGAACCCGGTTTGAATCTAGGCATCTGTTCTCCCTGTGCCTCATTAAAAAAACAATTTTAATACATAATGATCATTTGCTAACATAATAAAACAATGGACAAAAGCTCCATGCCTCCAGTGGCATGGAGAGCACGGGACCCACGTCTGGGCATACCCATCCCACTCGGGTGACAAATGCAAAAAGAACAGGGTATGCCCAGACGTGGGTCCCTTGCTCACTTTGCCACTGGATTCAAGCTAGCCTGGCTGATGAGGGGTGTTACCCCGAAACCGGTCCCAGGATGCTTGTTTCCGGTTTAGGGAAGACCTGGCTTGGCAGTTCGGGCTAGACTGTTCCCATGAGGCACAGGGTCAAGACTGATTTGCATATAGCTGGGTCTGAACTGAGGTGGCAAAGTGAGCTAAAGAACAATGATGGATTCGACCCAGATCTGTGACTGGAGGCGAGCGTCTGAAAAGTTTTAGCACTCCGTCCATCATCTCCTTATGTTTGCTCAAACTTTTACTACACATCAAATATCCAAGCGGACCACCCAAAAGCCTCCAATCACAAGGCATAGTGAAACTCCCCGCTTCCATAGAACAACTCACAATAAGACACGTCCCCACCTAGTACTACATTCTAAATTACACAGATGCCAAAATCAGAAATGAATGCTTTCAGGAAACGCTGCCATCTACAGTAAAGGATAAGCGTTGAACATCCCTAGTCTATTTTGTTTCCAAGCAGCACCTTCACATTATTTGCAAATGCATTCAGAAAGGCAAAGTACTGGCGAACAAGTTGCTCCCTCAACTGCCACTGTTGATTTATGAAGATCAAAATGAGTTTATCCCGCATCGTAACACCTAATTGAGATCATCAGGAAAATTGATAGCATACTGGAGAGCCCTCCTCCACCATTTCTGGCAACACATGTCAGGCTCATGAGCCATGGGCTGCTGAACGGGTAAAGGGAAGGGATGGTGGAACAACCTTTATGCCGTGGAAGTTGGACTGGGAAAAGATGCAGTCTCTCTGGTCACTGTAGCAACCTTCAGATGCACCTACTGTTCAGGGAAAGCACTGTCATGGACACAATGGAGATTTTATTTCACTGCTTCAAGTTACGAGATACAGAGTACAGTTGGCTAAAAGGCAGCGGCTTCAAGGTGTCACGCATGGGGGCACTTGGCACCGACGGGCTATTTTGTGCCTCTCGGGTGTGAATATACGGTAGTCTGTATGTCTACACATTAGGGGCTTGTTTGCCCCTGGGCTTTTTGGGCGGGTGGACCACTACAAGATGGCAAGACAGTATTGGTCAGGGGTCCTGGGGGGCAGGGTGATAGGTGATAATAGGGTAGAGCACCACTGTGTCATCACCTTTCTCAACGGGGTGACACAGTGGCTAGGTGTGTCCAGGGCGGTTTCTGAGAGTAGGTCAAGTGGAGGGTGGTTAGGCCAGAAGTAGAGGTAGGGTGGGTTGTAGGCAGGGGGATTCAAAGGCAGTGAGTATATCTGTTAAGGGGCTGGAGGAAGCTTTCTGCTTCATTAGAGATGCTGGGAGAGACGGCTTATTGGCCCAGGGGGCATGGCAAGTAGTGAGTTCGTATTGAGCGCGGCCCAGGCGCAGATCGGCAGGGAGCTTCGCGGCTGCAGCATAAGCTTGCTCACAGCCACAGGCCACAATTAAAACGAAGGAGGCCGTGATAGTGGGAACAGGGAGAACAACTGCCGGGAGAGGCGGCACAAAGAGCAGCATGCACTTACTGGCAGAGCTCGCTACGCCCCACAAAGCAAGAACCAGCGAAGGGTCACCCATCAACAGAAGAGGTCATATTGAGGGATGGTGGTGGGCACCCACGGAGATGTTTTTGCCCCCGATGCCGTCCAAGTACCAGGAGGGGGCATCTGAAGCTGAACGGCCAATAACAGCCTGGCAATCTCTACAGTGCATGACATCGGCACAAGGACTGGCAGCAGGGAGACAAAACAGTGATGAGGTGCTACGCTTTCTCTGAAGATAGGGAGGCTTCTTCACCAGAGTAAAGGACAAGGAGTGGGAAGACGAACAATACGAGAGGAGTACCCCAAGAAGGTTGAGGGTATAGTCTAGAAACAGGAAAGGCCAAAACACATAAGTAACACAGAGCTTACTGGGCAGCATTGAGGCTGCTGGGGGGAATAAAGGGGCTAACCTATTGAGGTTAGCAAGGAGTGGGGGGTTGCAGGTCCCATCGTGCACAATGAACCAAGGGATAGAAAGAAGCCCATAAGGAAGGAAATGGACACCACCCCCAGCTTACTGGGCCTCTTTGAGCAGAGTAGGTCTTCAATGGGAGAGAGCTGCTGCGGCCACACAAGAGAGCTCAGTGTAGCTCCACTACCCCGGGATGAAGAGAGGGTACGGTCAGCCCGAAGCCAGCGGTGGAGTGGTTGGCAGAGAGACAAAGAAGGTCAGGGGCAGCCTACCCAAACAGAGACCTTAAACAAAAATTGCCACAAAATGGAGTGGTGGAGGACGGAGAATTGCCACAACCCAGTAGCAAAGTATGAGAAATGGGGGAGGTGGAGAGATATTGCAGTTTGATTACAGTGAGGATGAGCTGGAAGAAGGGGAGTTGGGTGAAGTTGTGACGAGAGAACTGAGGAATGGAATTGGTGGTCTGAGGAGTTTTAAGGTCAGATGGAGAGGGGTAGTAAAGCAATAGCATAAGTTGGTGTTTTGCAAGAGCAAACAAATAAGAGACCGTTGGTTGACAGGAAAGTGGTTGAACTGGCAGCACGGTCGCTGGTGGGACTGCAGGCATCGACCCAAAAGCCAGGTAAGGGGGCAAATGCAGATGTAAAACCAGAGATGGTGTCTAAGGCAGTGGGGGGGAGGGGGGGGACGGATGAGGTGGAAGAGGGCTAAGTGAGGCTACACAAGGGTAAATCAGTGGCGGACCATGGTGTTGACACAGAATGGTCTGGCCTTAAAGAAGTATGAGGTAAGAAAGCAGTGGGAGAGCAGGAGCTCACGACAGGAGAGAGGAAGGATGAAGGGAAGAAAGAGAGTAAAGAATTGAATGTAAAGAAACTGCCATATGTGGGCATAACAAAACCATTGAGCACTCATTAATGGGAGCAACAAAAGAAAAGATATGGACAGGGGACTATAAGGAGGTTTTCAAGCGATTACATCGGGAAGTCAGGGAAAAGAGTGTACAAAGGAGGAAGAATATGAGCTGGCAAAGAGGCTACGTGAGCCATTCACCATACAGGATTGGTAGCAGCATTTTTAATATATGCAAATGTATACTGCGAGAAATTCCCAGAGAGGTGTGTGGCATTATTAAATATATGGATGCCATATGTAAGGCCCATATAACATTCAGTGGGTGTGCTTGGGTGTGTTATGATGAGGAATTCAGAACGCGATTGGCACAGGCCACAGAGGGGAAAGGAGGAGAACTCCACAATGATCTATGATTATACAAAATGGCACCTATGAGGATCATCCCATCCAGACAGGGGAGAGAGCCGTGGGCAGGGGACAGCACAGGCAGACTGGAAAATGCTGGCTGTTCAACAGAGGTTTTTGCAGGAGAGAATATTGCAAATCCCGCCACAAGTGCTCAAAATATGTGGGTAAACATATGCTCACACAGTGTGGAGGCAGTGTCAGTGGATATCAAGAGGTGATGGCAGCAGCAGGGGCCAAGAGGTGAGGTGGAGGAGCTCAAGCGTCTATTGGAAAGAGCTAATACGCCAATTAAGATGGACAGGCTGCGAGACAATAGTGGAGGTTCTGTGGGCTTGCCTAGGGAGCAGACGGGGAGAAAATGCAGATGCCAGGGTCTTTGGTAGATAGATCACTGAGGATATTGAAATTGCTAATAGGGTTGTTGGCAGAGTCAACCAGGAAGGTGCACGCGCAGGCATCGGAGTTCTTGCATTCAGGGTGCAGAGGAGAGGTTGTGCCAGGTTTGACAGGCGAAGGAGAACCAAAGACGTGGTAAACTTTAGTACGTCATTGATTGACAAAGGCTTATCCTAAATAACCATATCGGTAAAGTTGGGGGAGTTGCCTTTTTCCGAAAATTGCTGAGGGGCTGCACGCCATTGGTGGGGTTAACTGAGGGCCAGGATTTTGGAGGGTTGGAGTAAGGAAACAGGGAATGGTGGAAAGGTGCAGAAACCTCTGACTTGGGCAATGATTCGGAAGGTTATGTCGACGCTGCCAAAGGTTTACAGAGAGGAAGGAGAGAGGGTATTTTTTGAGGCACAAATGTCTTGGTATTTTTTGGGGGCTTTCCAGGTTTCTGAATTGCTGGACAAAAGAGGTCAGGGTAGGCAGGCAGGCAGAAGACAGAGTTCAAGAGATGGGATATCTATTCAGTTCAAAGATGGATCAGAGGGCGTAGGGGACATCAGTGCATTTGAAGGCTTACCTAGTATCATGTTTTTGAACAGTTTATTGGGGGAAGTATTTGTTTAAGGGGGTGAGGAGCAAGAAGGGGATGTATTCAGGCATCAGAATGGATCATGGGTTACCAGTTTGCAGTTGTTGCTAGTATTGAGGAAGGCGCTGAGGGAGTTCGGTTTACCAGGGGAGGAATCCAGTACCCACTTTTAAAATAAGGGCAGCTACAGAGGTGGAGAGGCATGGTTGGTCAGCCGACAGCATTAAGAAGTTGGGTAGGTGGCTGTCTAACTGTTACAGGAGAAACATGCGGGAAGTACTTAGGGAATGTTGAGGGAGGGATCAAAAGGTTGTTGTTTGTTTTCAATGTTTGGCTCTCGACCTTGCATGGGGAGGGAGGTTCATCTGGATTTGTGGGCACTTGTTCATCAAGGGGTAAGAGAAACAATCAGCCATAAGGAAGCACAGGAAGCAAATGGCGTTTGAGGAAAAGGCAGTGCATGCAAGATGGTGGGGTGAAGGAGGTAGGAAATGACAAGATTTGTTGCCCACGTTAAACACAATGCTGGACTGGGAGGCATGCCCTTATGTGTTGGGAGCGCATCTGGGGGAATATGATGTAGTGAGGCTAAAAGAGCTGGTTCTTATAAAGGCAATGAAGAATGACCAGGCTGAGATAAAGATATAGTGGGCTGGCAACTTCATATTATGGATGGAATTGATATGAATAGAGGGGGATGGTAAAGCCTCCAGCCATTGATAGAGTAACAATAAAGCTGAATAGAGAGATGAGAAAGTTCTGCCAAGAACAAGGGGTCTGCAGGATAACACACCCAGCCCTAAAATACAAACAGCAGCAATTTTGTTTTAGAAGTGACGGGGATTCACTTATTCATTATGAACATGGATTTGTATTTAATCTAAATGAGGGAAGCATTTGGCAGCGCACAGAGGAGTTAAGATGTGGCAAGAGGACTACTGCGGGGGCAGAAAAACCCCTTCTAAAAGGTTTTTCTGAGTGGGTGGTTGGCAGGATGTATTAGAAAAAAAAGTTGTTCAGTGCAGTTTGGGGCGGGTGAAAAAGATTGGGGGGGATTAGCAGGGGGTTTCAGAGAGTTGACAGTTCAGTCACCAGGAATTGTAAGGTTTATATCGTTAAGTTGTTGAATAAAGTTATAGCTTTAGGGGCTGGGCAAGGTAAAGGCACATGATATGAGAATGTTTTTGGGTTGTGTTTTAGGGGAGGGTGTGGGGGAAGTTTGCAAGTTATGTGATTCTATATAGTGAGGCTCTCAGCTGGTTGATAGACTATGGACCAGGGTGGTTTATGGTTCTGATGTACACCGGAGCCATTAATACAGACTTTTCCACACTAAATTCTGTATGAGTGGTTACTGGAGTGCTCCGTCCCACCCAAATTCACTATGTAGCACAATTAAATTTTTTATGCATTTAAATTTTAGTAAGAACTGTGTAATATTTTATTCCTTGCTGTACATGCATTTCAACAACTGTTTACTCTTTTCAGTAATATAACTTCATATGATATTACTACGGTCCAAGGTCACAACTTAGCTTCCGGTGGCATTATTAAAATGACATTACAAATAATTTGAGAGAACTTTATATTCCTTTTAATTGCTTGCTCTATTTTCTTGACTGACCAATCTAGCAACGCATCACCCCTGAAGCTTAAATTAAATGCTTTAAATCTGGATTCTAGGGGGTAACAATTTCCATGTAAGGAATTTACCACACAGCTCCATGGCCGCTGTAGTGTCGTGAGACTATGTGCACTAGGACCCTTACAATTCTGGGCGGACTCAACAAGGAATTAGGTAACTTGCTGCGAGGTGTTAGGGTGTGGTTATTAATTGTTATGACGTAATGAGAGAGCAGTGTGTGTTTGTATTCTGAGGAATAAAGACATACAATCCAGAGCTCCGTGTGTAGCGTATTGCTTTGCATGCTTCCGAAGCTGGGGAGGTCGCTACAACTGGCAAGGAGTAGAGGGTGGGGGGAAATCTGTGCCCCGAAGAAACGAGGCTGCTCTCCCTGACAGTTTGCAACGCTACAGCAAACTGCTTGTGCATGCCACATGTGCCCCAGTCGATAAGCAGTTCGAAGTTGGCATGCGTGGAGTCGAAGCCCCGATCCAGCCATGCAAAGAAGTTGAAGGCCCTGTAGAGAAGCACATTTGAAGCGCTCACCAGAAAACCCTTGGTAAGGCAAAGAGAAAAGATATTGGACCACATCATAACAGAGCCATCATCGATACAAAACGAAAAGCTTAAGTCAAGACCTCGAATCTGGTGCAACGACCAGGCCCGGTTGAGCCGCCGATGCATGCACAGCGGCAAGTAGCATCCAGTGCATTGAAAGTCTTTCGGAATAGTAACATTTTTCCATGGCTGCAAAAATGAGCATGAAGTATTGTGCAGCCGCACTCCTGAAACCACCACCACCATTCGACACAGCGAAGAAGCAGAATATTGGCGCGAGGTGGACTGCATGGATCGAGACATTTAATGATTTCATAGATGCACTGGAATTAGCAGACAATAAGAAAATAATTAAGTACCTAAAGAACCTTGCTGGTGATGGAGTGAAAAAAGTGATAAAGAAGATATCACAAGCTGATGCAGTATCATACAGTCAAATCAATGAAGCGTTAGAAACCAAGTTCAAACCAATCCCAAATGTAGACTGTGAAAGGTACATTTTCAATCAAGCGAAACAGCAAGCGGGTTAAACGATGGACGAGTTTGTTGAGAGACTTGATGTGCTTCTCAAACACTACAAGTTTAGTGAATTTAATGATGAAGAAGCCATACGTCTCCGAGTTATTGAAGGCTGTCTTTCAGAAGACACATGTTGAAAGAGACATTCAGCTTAGAGAAAGTACTAATGGCGGCAAGGGCTGAGGAAGGAGTAAATTGACAAGCCGCTGATATGGAAGCTGGAATAGAGGAAAATTAATTAGCATTGTTCATGAAAAGCAAGCACAAGGTAGATGCATGCAAGTCGACACCTTCAAAGAAGAAAAAAAGTTGTGTTCCCGAAGTGGGTTTTCATTTCCCCATGAAGGCAAATGTCCAGCGATAGGACAAACGTGCAAAGGTTGCGGCAAAGAAAACCACTTCATAATGTTTTGCAAAGCAGAAACGAAACTAGCTATGTCATAGCAAGAAGAGAAAATGGACACCAGACGGTTCCAGAAGCATTCTCGCCACACCCAAAAAGCAACACTAGTTCCGACAAGTAGAAACCAGACAAAGTCGATCGTTGTCATGTTCATCCTACAAAGGCTCTTCGACGTCCTTATCGAGTGCCAGTGAAGAAGATGGATGTGCAATGATGGCATCAACCAAGGAACGACAGGCACATGTAGGTTTGGCTGTTTGCAAAGAAGAACAAAAGACAACAGAGAACCACCACACGAAACAACAGAATTCATTTGGACATTGCACCAAGATTACAATAAAGGTCAACGGCTCCATAACCTTTATCATAGACAGTGGTGCATCGATTAAACATCATGCCGGCTGAAAAGTTAAACAGCCTCTCTCCTGTGCCATGCCTCAACCCGTCAAATACGAAAGTATACATGTGGGCTGCGTCTAAACCATTGCAGAGTCAAGAATCTTTTACAGCGACAATGAGACACAAAACAGTATTGGTGTAAGCGCCAATTTACGTTCTTCAAGAAGCCTCGTCCAGTGCATGCCTACTCAGTTTTGCCACTGCCGCTGTCATGGGACTGATATCTCTCAATTACAACCTCTACACTCAATCTGAAGTTGAGAGTCAGTTTCCGTTGTTATTTATTGCCCAGTAGGCTCAAGATGATGAAAGTGTGACTTCACATCAATGAGGACGTCTGCCCTGTTGCGCAGCGGCACTTCAGAGTCACTTTCCACATGCAGGATGCTGCTGAGAAAGAACTAGAAACGCTGTTGAAGCATGACATCACTGAGCGCTCCACCAGTCCTACGCCGTGGGTCTCGCCCATAAGGGTGGTGCCCAAAAAGGACAGCGAGGGTGCAGTGTGCATCTGTGTTGATATGCGCCAAGCCAACAAAGGAATCGAGTGAGAAAGACATCATGGTCCACACATAGAGGACATGATCATGCAACTGAACTGTGCCAAAGTCTTATCCCATCTTGACCTGAACAAGGGATACCATCAACTCGAGTTCTAAGAAAACTGCAGGTGGATCACTCATTTTCCGAGTCATTTTGGTTTGTTCAGATAAAAGAGGTTACGTTTTGAAGTGTCGTCAGCTACAGAAATAATTTAGGATGTTATACGTCACGCATGCTTTTAATTACAATGATGACCGACTGGTATTTGGTACAACGAAAAGGGAGCATGACAAGGCTCTTACGCAAGTGTGCTAGTTACTTGCTGATGCAGGCCTCACTCTAAATGCATCAAAGTGAGAGTTTCACAAGACCAAACTGAAACCTTTGGGCACATATTCTTTGATGGGGAAATGACTCCTGAACCAGATAAAGTGTGAGCACTATCAGCAACCTACCCCTATGTAGTGAAGTATTATGTAATAAAGGTCAGCAGACAGAAATATCTTGAAGTGTATTTATTAGCCACAGCCTCAGCAGTCCACAAGGTAACTGACTAACATGGAATCTCTAGCTACAAACCACTATTGGACATTCTACATTCCAGTGATGTAACGCTGGAATGTAGTAAACATGAGATCACCACAATATCTCCCTTTCTTTACAATAAATAAAAACAAAACAAATAACAAATAACAAAGGAAAATGTTAAAGAAATATAGCAATTCAATACTAAACAATATAAGTATGTAAACATAAAAGAAATTCAATCACGAAACCTCAATGGTTTAACAATGTTCCGTCTACTGCTCCTTCGTTCGGACACAGGGTGAAAAGAATGCCTCGACTCAGAAACATCAATATCAAAAGAAGAAGATGAAGGAGGAACAACACGAGGATGCAAAGACAAATTAAATGGAACAGAAAGATCAAAAGGAAGAGCATCATGAGGATGCACCTTCACAACTCTTCCTTTATTCCACCATTCATTCCTGCTAGTTCTCACTGCATTCCTGGTCACAACTTCAATTCTGACAGGAGGTTTGAATTTTGACATTCCTTTAGGAACATGATTGGGATCTTTGACACGAACCCAATCACCCACACATAGATCTCTTTCTATAGGTTTTACTCTATGCAAAGTGTCATAGTGACTTTTCATTTTAGCTTGAACTTTTTCCACATTAGGTCTCACAACTTTGTCTACATTTAACATGCGATCACTTTTGGTCTGACACTCTCGTAACCATGCAGGACACAACCTGGAAGCAGGAGGACGTCCCCGTAGAATTTCAAATGGCGAGAGACCAGAAACAGCATTAGGACATGACCTATGTGACCACAACATTTCTTCAACAGCTTTACACACGTCAATCTTGTTTTGAATAGCCCACTGTGTACACTCCACCAGTGTGCGGTTCATTTTTTCTACTAGACCGTTTGCTTGAGGATGATATAAAGCAACACATTTGTGTTTAATGGCGTTGTTGTCCAGAAAACTTTTCATTTCTTTCTAAATAAATTGGACACCATTGTCTGAGACAATTTCTTTTGGAAAACCTTCTCTCAAAAACAAACTTTTTAGAAACTTGATAACACCAGCTGCGTTTGGCTCTTCTACAAATTTAACTTCCCACCATTTACTACAATAGTCAACAACTACAATGGCAAATTTAAACTTGCGTGGAAGAACACCAAAAGGTCCAATGAAATCAATGGCGAGTTTGGACCACACAGATTCAGGTAACTTGACAGGCTGAAGGGGAACCGCTTCAGTTTTGAGTCCTTTATCACTAGTAGCACAAATAACACATGCTCGAACACTAGCAATAATAGCAGAATCCATCCCAGGCCACCAATAACTGTCTCTGATTTTTCTTTTGGTTATGGTCTGGCCTAAGTGTCCCTCATGACCATACATAATGATCCTGTCTCTCAAAGAAACAGGTGGAATAAATGTATCTCCCCGTACCAACATCCCATTTTCTTCAATTGACAATTCATCAGATACTTTAAAATAAGGTTGTAAATCCTGAGGTAAAGCCTTTTCTTTAGGCCATCCGTTCATTACATATTTCCTTACACTTTCCAACTCAACATCCTTTAAGGATTCAGAATTCCACTCGTGTTCCGTGAAAGTAGTGTTGTGGCAAACATCAACACTAGCAATTAGGCACTCGTCATCATTCTCATCGTTATTTTCAGGATAATCAATAAAACTTAAAGGTGAACGAGATAAGTAATCCGCCCGGATGTTCTTACCACCTGGGATGTATTCAACAATGAAATTATATTGTAAAAGTTTTGAACTTAATCTTGCTATTCTTGGTGTCTGATCTTTAATAGTAGAACCACTCAAAATACTTACTAACAGTTTATGGTCAGTCTTGAGGACAAATTTTCTTCCCCAAATAAAACATTTAAATCTTTCTACTGCCCAACAGCCCAAAAGTTCTTTTTCGATGACAGAGAAAACCTTTTCATTAGACCTCAAAGACCTAGAAGCAAAACCAATAGTCACTTCAATTTGTCCCTTCATCTGTGCAATTGTGGCCCCTAAACCGTCATTACTAGCATCAACCGTAATGATGCATTCCTGAGTGGGATCAAAAGGTGCAAGAACACCTGCTGATATAATTTCATTTTTCAACCTTTCGAATTCTTCTTGACAGTTTTTTTCCCATACAAATTTTTTCTCTTTCTTCAACAATTCTCTTAACATAACAGTTTTAGCAGAGAAATTTTGAATGAATTTAGAATAAAATTCACAAAGTCCTAAAAATGATGCAACATTCTCCTTGCTCTTGGGTGTAGGAGCTTTGGCTATTGCATCAACTAATCCAGGTCTAGGTTCAACTCCCTTCTCAGAGATTACATGACCCAAATACTCAATGGTATTTTTGCAAATTCACACTTCCCACGATTTGCCACAACTCCAAACTTTTGTAACCTCTCCAAAACTGCATGCATGCGTTTATCATGAATGGACAAATTTTCTCCTGCTATTAAGATATCATCTTGGAACGCAACCACACCTTCAATTCCTTCTAATACATTTTCTAACACACGTTGAAAAACGGCTGCCGCCGACGCAAGGCCGAAAGGCATCCTTTTGAACTGATAGGTACCCATTGGTGAAACAAAAGCCGTAAGATGTCGTGACGACTAATCAAGTACTATCTGATGATAAGCAGATGCTAAATCAATCTTAGAGAAAACTTAGCACCTGAGAATGTACTGATGATGCCATCTATCCTAGGTAGGGGTGAGAGTCGATCCAAATAATCTTATTAAGACTTCTTAAGTCAACACACACTCTCAGTTGCCCATTCTTCTTCCTGGCAATAACTAATGGACTTAACCATAAAGATGACTCAATAGGTTCTATCACACCTTCATTACACATCTTCTTAAGGATCTTTGCTAAGTCTTCACGCACACTGAAAGGCACGTTCCTCAACTTATGTTTCACAGGTGTGACATCATCTTGTACTTTAATCTTGTGCTTGAACCCTCTGATTTTACCTAATTTGTCATCAAATACCGTAGGAAAAGTGTCAAACCACTTGGGACTGTTTTCAACCATCACAAATGACCTTTTATTTTCTTCACAATCAGTTATTAAAGAAACTTGAACATCTTTACCAGGTCTGAGAGTCATCCCAAAAGGCCTTGGTGATACCATCCAAGGATGTTAAGCCCTTTTTAGCAACATACACTTTTCCAAAAATGGTACGATTTTTAAACTTGAGTTGACACTCAAAATACCCAGACAATTCAATTTTCCTTCCATCATAAGTTACAGGATTCCTGTCTGGTGGAAATAACTCTTGTTTGCCCCAGATTTCAGCAAACAATTCATCGGTCACCATTGTCATTCTAGCCCCAGAATCAATAAGGAGTCTTACATTTTTCCCATCTACTTTAATGTCTTCATAAGGGTCTACACAATTGGATTCATCATCCTGTACAACAACAATCATATCTCTCATTCCTCTCACACAACTTTGTTCTTCATCTGAACTGTCACACAAATCTTCATCTGGAATAGAGTTGACTTTGTCTCTAGGTGACTGACAAACTTTTGCAAAATGCCCGATTTTACCACATAACTTACATTTTTTGAAGGACAAGGCCGACCATTTGGCCCATGATTGGAATAACTACACCTAAAACAAATGTTTTTCTGTGAGAAAAACACACCTTTGTACTCTTTCTTTTTGGTATATTTTTTTAAACTGTTGTTTTGTTTTGAGACTGTTTTCATTCACTACAGACACACCACTAGTGTCTTTACGAGTGAGTTCCTTTAACGCTTTACGTGAAACTTCAATACCTTTAACTATATCAAATGTTTCTAAAAGATTAGGATTTCTCATAGTGAGAAGTTTTTCTTGTACTTTTTTGTCCCAACAATGTACTACTATTTGATCACGTATAAGTTGATCTGTGAAATTTTCTAATTCACACTCCGCAGCTAACATACGTAAAACAGCAACATAAGTATCAATAGACTCATCTTGTAACTGCTCCCTAGTAAAAAACTTATGTCTGTTAACAATCAAACTCGGTTGTACGTCAAACTGTTTTTCTAATTTTTTAACAGCCAATTCATATTCATCTAAATCTTCTTGATCTTGCTGAATGGGATACGGTGGGAGATGTTCATATATGGATTGTCCTTCATAACCTAAATTGTGTTCTAATAAGAACCTTTTACGTTCTGGTCGATACCTACTACCACCGATGGCTCCTAAATACTTTGTAAAGGCCCTGTACCAATTTCTCCAAGGTACAGGAGGATCTCCAGGAGTTTGAAGAAAAGGTGGAGGAGCATTTACATTCTGCATAGTAGTCATGACACTTTCTGTATTAACGAATCCTAAAAGAAAACTACTAAATTAGATGAAGACTATAACAATTTGACATAGATGTAAAAATCAGATGTAAAAGTACCAGATGATGCATATGCGCATGTTAAAATGTGAACTTGAATATATATATATATATATATATATATATATATATATATCTGCTAAAGAGTTGTTACTTCTGGTCACGTGTGCACATCACGGATGTGCAGGTTCAACAATAATAGGTTGTTACCTCGGACTGCGTGTAGTAAAATCTTCTTCAGTGGGTTGTTACCTAGGACTGCGTGTGCACATCACGGATGTGCAAAAGAAAATGTGTAATTTTTCTTAGAATCAACTTGTATATACTTTACTTTTTTTTTTTAAAGGCTTTGCTTGATATTTTAATACATTGTAATTCCTCCTTTTAGACTTTGAGTTTCCTTCTTAAAACTAAAACTGTATTATTCCCTTAAACAGTTCCCAATTCAACTGGATAGGCGTTTAGATACAAGAAAAACCACTTCCTGTAATCCTTTTTCCAGAAAAATTTGCGTTCTAGTTGTTCTGTAAAGGTTTTGATAAAGAAGAACCACTTCCTGTAATCCTTCTTCCAGGTAAGTTAGCGTTCTAGTTGTTGAGCACACGTAATGCATGTGAAGACTGAAGATCAAATTGACACAGAACGCGCTTCAAACTGAAGAAACGGGTGGCTCTCACTAAAGGTAGGAAAAACTTCGTTGTTTTCAATGTAAAAAAAAAACACTTCGACTATACTCGTAATCACGCTGAAATGACAGTTCTGACAGATCTTCTTGGGAGCAAACGCACACTACTTGAATGGAAACACACGCAGTGCGTTCGTGTCGCGAGGAGATTCGAAGCTAGGCCATGAGCAGGTTCACGCGCAGTGCTCTCGAGGGGTTGCGCTCGTGTCGGGAAACTGGAAACGTTCAAAATGCCATAAAACATTTGTTGAAATGACAAGAAATTCGCTTCAGCAATCCTATGCGAAGACAATCTTCCACATTACATTCAAGCGTTCCCCTCAACAGGCAGTTTTTTTTTTTCCTTGAAATGAAACGCAGCGCGATGACTTCTTATCCTTTTCCAAAGATAGTAACACAAACAATAAAAATAAATTTAAAATACTGATCATCCAGCGCTATATCATAGTCTTGAAACGAAAGTATACAGGCCTGCTCATTTTCCCAAACGCGATGTCATCCTCCCAAGCATGTCTGCAGCTTATCTCTTTTTTGTGGCAGAGCTTCTTTCTGCGTAGGTCCTTAGCTGTGGCTAAATCGTCGCCAAATTGTAGTGAAGTATTATGTAATAAAGGTCAGCAGACAGAAATACTTCTTGAAGTGTGTTTATTAGCCACAGCCTCAGCAGTCCACAAGGTAACTGACTAACATGTAATCTCTAGCTACAAACCACTATTGGACATTCTACATTCCAGTGATGTAACGCTGGAATGTAGTAAACATGAGATCACCACACCCTACCCCCGCGAGATGTCACCATGCTGCAATCCTTTGTAGGCATTGAAAGTTATTGCTCAAGGTACATTCGTAACTTTGCTACTGCGAGTGCCCCATTGAGAGACTTGACAAATACGAGATGTCCCTTGATAGTGGTCTGCTGAGTGGGATCAAAGCTTCAAAAGAATAAAACATGCGATTGAAAATACAACCGAGATGGCCTATTTTGACCCCAAGTTACATACTGAGATCACAGTTGATGAGAGCCCAGTGGCGCAGGGGGTAATCCTTGCTCAACAAAATCGCCATGTGAATGCTGAGAGACACATTGTGGCATAAGCCCGTTGAAGCCTGTCTGGCACAGTTCGACATCTAAAACAGCTGAGAAGCACATTAACTTCATTGTGAGGTCCACCACACCAGCAGCCTTGTCCATTGAATAGATCATTGCTGCTACTAATGCGGATAGGAACATGCTTATCCTCAAATACATCATTTCAACTCAGTCATGGAAGAAGCATGCTCGACCTTTTGCTGACAAGGTTAAATTTCAAAAATGTGCAGAATGAACTGTCCGTTACCAAGGAAGGTGTTGTCTGGAGAGGCTCACAGATCGTCATACCTGAGAGTCTAAGACAGCAAGTCACTGAACTAGCCACCAAAAGAGCCCTCAGAGACAGTGTGGTTCCTGCAGCTAGATGAGCAAGTGGAGAGGGAACTAAGTGTCATCTTTGCAACTGCTTTTCTCCCAAAGTGACGCAGCACCCATTGACAATGTCTGACGTTCATGCACATGCGTGGGAAAGAACAGCAGTTGATTTAAGCGCACCTTTAGAAAACAGACATCACCTCATGGTAATCATCGATGACTATTCACGCTTTCCTTTGGTAGAGGAGTTGTCAACTACCCATGGCAAGGTGGTGGGGTATCCCTGCTATTCTCAAATCTGACAATGATCTGCCGTTCAATAGCAAATATTTCAAGGAAATTCTGGTCAGACTAAATATCAAGCATCAAAAGAACACACCTCTGTGGGCCCAAGCTAATGGTGTTGTGGAACAATTCATGGGTACAATCAAACAGGTGATTCAACGAGCATCAATTGAGGGAATCAAGTTAAACCAGGTCCTGTGTCAAGCCCTCCGTGCCTATGGTTCAACTCCCCACTCCACAACTGGTGAGAGTCCTATCATCTTATTATTGGCGAGAACCATCGGAACCAAACTGCCCAAGAGGACAGTGGACCGATCCTTGAATGTGGATAAGGTTCATGTCACAGACACTTCTCGGAAGTGCCAGATGAAAACATGCCAATCGTCGTTGACGAGCGCAAGAAACAGCCTTCGATAAAGGTGACTGGGTCCTGGTTAAGCAGAAACTAAAGTGGAAAACAAACACTCAGTTTGCTGTCAATCCTTTGAGGGTTGTGATGTGCAAAGGACATATGGTGACGGTGCAGTGTCTTGGAAAGTCCATCACACGGGACTCGGCACACTTTAAGCACTTACCTCAACAGTTGTCAGCTCCTGCTATCATGAATAAGGCGGCCCCGCTTGACAGTCCAGATCAAGCATCGGAACCTGTGCCATTGGTGCAAAATCAGAGTGCATTTCAACCAACTCATACCACTCAATCTGGCCGACTAGTGCGAGCGCCTCAACAACTTATTGAAAAAATTTGATGTGACTATTGTTTGTACTTTTTAACAATGGGAGAGATGTAGTGTTGCAAGACTGTGTGCGCTAGGACCCTTGCGGTTCTGGCCGGAATCAACAAGGAATTACATACCTTGCTGGGAGGTGTTAGAGTGTGGTTATTAACGGTTATGATGTAATGAGAGAGCAGTGTGATGTATGCTGAGGAATAAAGATGCACAGTCCAGAGCTCCGTGTGTGGCATGTTCCTTTGCATGTTCCCGGGGCTGGAGAGGGCGCTACAGCCTCTTCTCACATTTTAAACTCCATTTCACAATGTCCTAATGTTACAGTTAGGGGTTGTTTCCATTGTTAATCGTTTGAATGACAAGGTAAGAAAATATTCTGAAAACCTGGAACTAGAACGTTAGTGACCAGTTTGTGTTAAGTGATTTGGCAAATGTATTGAAATAATAGACATTTGTAATGTGTATTTCGAGTCAGGGATAAGTCCATTACGCTGCTGTCAACTTCCCCAATGCCGAGGGGAAAAATGTATGATTGTGCTGGCCTTGCAGGTAACCACAAAGCATGTTGGGAATTGTAGGTAGCAGAACTAACCATAGAGCAAAAATAAAACTACAAGTCCCAGCATGCCAGATACAGTTAGTTGGAAAAAAATCTGCCTATTGTAATGCTGTCACGAGCAAGATGACAGCTACAAGGGTCGCGTAGGCTCAGCACGACTGGGAAGCTTGCTATTATGGCAGCAGAACATGGTCGTTCTCGCCCAGCCAAATAAGCTTTCTTTCGAGGGCGGTGGATCACGGAACAGCACTGTGACACGCTGAGCTGGAAACGGGAGCTGAGTGCGTGTTTATACTGAGGCGCCCACCCGCCTCCTCCGTTACGCCGTAGCCAGGAGTGCCCGCCTCACGTCACCAAGCTGCCTCCCGCACGTGACTACAACTAACCCCGCACCCACCCCTACCTGGTCTGTGGCGACTGGTGACAACAAAGAGCCGAAAATACAGCCACCCTGGTGTGCGGCTAACTAAGCTCTACGGCCATGTGCTACGCTCCTTCACAGACAGCTTTACACGCACGGGGCTGGTGAGCACACTGCACGCGTCCTTAAACAGGCAGCCTGCGTGGAACGCGGAAGCACTCACGTGCTGCGCTGCCATCCTGCGCCTCACTCTGGTCTCGGGGCTCCGTACCCATCTGCAGTATAGCCTCCCTCTACCCGCGTGAGCAGATATCTGGCTCTTTGTTTCCGCCTCCTGTCATTGCATAAGTCCCTCCCCAAACCCTGCCCCGCTCTGGGTCATGGCCTCGTCTGGCACATGCTGCACGGAAAGTCTGGGCGGCAGGTCGGTAGCACATGAAGCCCCATCCGGAAGTCAGATATTTGGAAATTATTGCTTAGTCACCGGTGTCATGTGCCTTCACTGCTAATGCGCGTATACTACTGTTACTGGGGGCTTTAAGTGGGCCGGGTCCTGCCGGTGCTAAGCAGGTGCTAAGACGAGTCATATCGAGTTCTCCGTTTATGCCCTCACCCTCGGGGTGCAAAAGATAAATCTTAACTCTCCAACAGTTAACGGTTTTAAATGTAACTTATATATTTTTTAATTCTATACTGCGCGAACTTTACCCGAATATATTGCAGCGTTTTACAATGGCACCAGTTAAATTACACAAATACAACGATCATGTTATTTTTATTAGGCACGGGATTGTCCAGAATCACAGAATTGTTAGCCAGTACCGAGACTCGAGCGTGCTTTTCACGCCAGCTCCAAGGTCGACAACTTCGCCCACAAGAACTAAACAATTTTCAATGGTATATACAACGAAGCCATAGTTGTTGCTTATTTATCGTATGCAATCAACAACCATTCACAAAGTCAATAGTCCTGTTTGTTGTAGGTGTAATGTTACTTGTCTTATATATCTGCATGCAATGACAGAAGCAGCAAAATACCAGTTGGGTGGCACACTGCTAAGCACAGATTTTTAGCTTAAAAGTGTTTAAGCCACGCCCTTAATTATGTCGGTCACGCCCCTTTGAGAGCCCCCCCACCCCCCTGCCAGTTTTTTCATCCCACTTAAAGCCCTGCTGTTACTGTAAATATTTCTCTTCCAAAAACACAATAGAACTCTACAGGATACTTCTCAACCACATTTGGTGGGTATTAGCCGCTTTTATTTTTATGGTCTGGCTTGACAGGCAGCTGTCGCCTGACTGAGATAACTACCAAGAGAGGGGCATTGGCTCGGCCCACGTTGGGGTCGGGGTCATAGTTCATGTTTTGATTGGGCAGAAGTTGTATGCTTCCAGAAAAATAAGTGCATGCCCTCCCCAAAGCTGTAAGCTGTGATACATTTTTAGGTCGAGCCTGAGCCAGCACGCAAGCGCTGCTCTGGGGATGATCTGTGGTAGTTCAGTACAGGAGAGAAGCCCCGCCCACTCCCCCGCACATATTTTCATTGGCTTGTGTCTTTGTCCTTCGTAAATGCTGTCTTCTGATTCCTAAATAGGCTTGTTAGTCCCTCCTTAGTACAGCCATGTCGTCATTTGTCACCTCCCATGGCTACTGGCCCCTTTACTTGGTTGTTACACAGTACTTGTACTTTTTTATTTATTGAGTTTCTCCTACTTTAATCACGATGTGCTTTGTTTACATTGAGCGCCCCGTGCGCACTTTCACTTTTAAAGCAGTGGGGACAATGCAGCAGTTTGTTTGCAAGGCCATAGGTTTTGCATTTGAATGCGAGACTTATAGCATTGCAAATATTTTTTTTAAATGTATCCAGCGCGGCACCCCGGCTGAAATAATGGTGGCCGCACCTTTCTTATGGTTAGTTGCATTGGCAAACATGGGTGCATGCCTTTTTTCTCTTTATTTACTTTGGTTTCAATCGCTGCACTCGCGCTTTAACGGTAAACATCTTAAGCTAATGCGCAATGCCACGCTTGCTTCAAAAGTAAAGAAATACGAAAAACTTTTTTTCCCAATTCTTTTTACTTTTGAACCATTTGCGGCACCCGCTTTAGCTTAAGATATTCACAGCTAAAGCACGAGTGCCACGATTGCATTGCAAATGTTTGTTATGTTTGTGTTTTAACTGCAAAGACATTTTCACTTCCTTTCAGCGTGGCTTACTCCTCTTTGGTAACAGAAGCATGCTAAAATCGCTAGGTTTAGTTTCATGGCAAAAATGATCGCAACCGTTATTCCACAGTCACAGAAGCCACCTATGAAGAGGGTTGTTTCATTAGTGAGTTTTTGTTAAACGGATAGCGAGATCCGAGAGGCGGGCGAAAAGGAACAGTCTCACTAGCGCTCTGGTTGGATGGATTATGTTACCCTCGGACCAATTAAGGCACTTAGAGTAGAGAGCATGACGTGTCTCATTAGGTTATTTGTGCACGGTGGCTGGAAGCATGAATATTTTAATAAACCAGTGCTTCTGTAATATATATCATATTGGCTTTGGGTTATGTAGAACAAGACAGCACCAAACACTTGTCTCTCCTGCCTCCGACATTTAATTTGGTTTTTTTCTCTTTATCTATCTATTGTGATGTGAAGGGGCCAGCTGCTGTTATATTCCATTACAACTGCTGTTACATTCCATTACAACTGCTGTAACAATCAAGTATTGTTTTCTCCCTTAAAGTGAAAATATATATGCAGTGGTAAATTAACAAACGCAGCCTTGATCTCCCGGGCGCATGCATATTTCCTCTCACGTGCGCGCCCACACCTCGTCCATCCGCAAATTATTAAGGGAACTAACAATGTCATCATTTTGATAGCTTGAGGAGTATCTTTTGAACAGCAATAGAGCTCTTATGCAAAAAGTATCATATGTTCGCAGCCAATTTACAGGGAAACAGCAGTAACATTTTATTATGGTTGAGGGCCCAGTAGCTGCTTCCTATTAAACTTGCCCTTTCAGATACCTGTCTTGGATTAATTTGTTGATTTCAAATGGAACCTCTGCCTTCATCAGTGAAGCATGACTTTCTAGGAAAGACTCTGGCTGAATGACAATTATATTCTAGCCAGTTTCAGACCATTACAAGCGCTGGGCCCGGCGGAAGACAGAGGACTACAGTAACTAATTTTAATACCACGTCTAATTTTAACTACAAACACCACTACAATACTACATACTGACTGTGAGTTGTAATGCAGCACCACAAATAAACTACTCTGCTACTGAACTCGCGCAATGATGATATGAATTCATATTGCATCGTGTTTATTTAAATATTGTTCATGTATCTAGATAGGTGACATGGATCAAATTAACTGGGACAGTTTAACCAGTGCTGTTCCTTATAAGCTTTTACAGACTGCGTGGGAGTGATTATGCAATAAAAGTGCTAAACAATTCAAGCGCACTTGGCAACCCTTGGTGTTACACCTCTCTAAATTGGAACATGCTCGTTTTGTTCCACCCCGCCTAAGGGCCCTTCAACTGTTTGATGACCCTTTGCTCCCCAGGGGAGATTCCTACGAGGAAGCGGTGGAATGACCTGGGTTGGGATGGGCGGTTGTTGCGTGGGATTGGGGTACCTGGGCCTCTTCCTGGGGGCTCTTCCCTCCTCTATCCCTGCCAGTTTTCGCTAATGAGGTGTTCCTCCTCCTCCTCTCCTCTCCCATCCCCTTCTTTTCTTTCCATTTCTTTCCTATTCTCGTATCTAGCTCTGGCCCCAGATCGCTTGTTCTTTCTCTTATAGGCTGGCAGAATAGGGGGTTCCCCTTTTATCCTTTGTTGCAGGTTGAGTTCTGTGCCTCTAGTGGCTGTTGGCCCTTGTAGAGCTTCTTTTAAACGATGGAGACGCTCCTTTGCTGTTTTATGTAACATGTTGCACGCTGACAACACACGCAGTGTTTGACCTCAGTCCTGTTGAGTTTCTGCTATTGCTCTCCAAGATTTTATCTTTTTGCTGTATCCTATTGCTTAGGGGCATAATATTGTTTACCTAGCTTTCGCAACCAGACCAATACAATCATTATAGGGCCCCAGTAGCGGCGAGTGGAATCGCCTAGGCATACTAAATTCGAGAAATAGAGGGCCCCCCTTTTGAGATCAGTGGTCACGGGAATTTCTGAGCCAGGAGGCGTCTCCCTCTTTCACTAATGATCTGCTAAGAGCCTACTTATTTGTATTGAGTGGCAGAGTGATCTGTTGAGTAATATGCACCCTACTGATGTTGACCAACTTTGTATACATTGTACTCTTGCCTGCTTAACGCCGCCTATAGCCTGGTGTTGTTGATCTTTTCTCTTTGTTTTCAAACTCAATAAAAGAGATTTAAACAAAAGTGCTAAACAATTCTTTTACTTGGGACCATTCCTTCTAGCTAATCCGCATCTACATTTGTGTAAAAAACAAAATGTATATGCAAATAAAGCTTTGCTTGCTAAGACACAGACTTTCATAAGCCTCGGCCATGTATGCAGTTAATCAATTTTTTATCAACTACATTATGCTTCATAACATTGTAAGCATCAGGAATTCTAGCCAAAGCAATCTAGTGCCTAAAAGATAACAAACATTGGCAATGCAATAGGTCTCGCCTTTGGGAGAGTTTGAGCTATTGGCATTGTAATGACAATGCCCTTTATCCTCTTCGCTGCGCGCGTGGGCCAACGGCCGTCGCGAGCACTACCTCGGTAGTGCTGCGCACGTCCGTTGGCCGACACGGCCCCGCCCACTCGTTTTAACCGCCGCACCGCGGCGGAATTCGCGCCTCGGTTAAGCGGTTAATAATTGTTTTGAAAACCTACAAGCGGTACGTAAACATGCACTTTGTACTTATAGTCCTTGCTTACGAGAAGCAAGGCTGGCAGTAACTGTGCCTCTTTTACTGCCAGCCTTGCTTCTCTTAAGCAAGGACTAAGAGTTTACACACCGCTTGCAGGTTTTTAAAACACATAAATAAATGGCATTGTCATCTACAATGCCAATAGCTCAAACTCTCGCAAATGCGAGACCTATTGCATTGCAAATGCTTGTTTTATTCATCCAGCTGCCTGAGCTTGAATGATCTGGGGCGCAGCATGCTACTACAATGTAATTAATGTGTCTTAACTAACTAGATAATTAACCCCTCTTTGAGGCTAGGGGATGTCCTGAGAAGTTCGAAAAGGTGTGGGGCAAATGGCTAAATTTGTTGTTCTGATTAATATGCAAGCTTCTTTCAACTTATGCTATATCCGGGAGGTGACCCCTTCGAGGTCCCTATTCCTAGGCCCGATGTGCTGCTGTCTGCTGTCGATGGAATCTGAAACACTGTATAAATTATCGCTGTCTTTATATATTTTGTTTGCTATAAATGCCAATAAACTTGATTATCAAAAAAAAAAAAAAAACTAGATAATTGATGGTGTTTTTCTCTGGCATCAGCACAGATGGGAAAAGGGGGGACAGTCCTTTACCTAAATGGATTTTTAGGTCTGGCTTGACAGCGCATTCATAAGTCAGACCTATTGGTGTTGCTAATGCTTGTTTCTTCTGTTCACCAGCCTGACAAACAAAATGTGCCTCTGTAGACTTTAATGCCCTCCAAAAAAGCATTAAGTCCACATTGACCTTAATGCATACATGCCGACATTTTAGACCAAGAAAGTGGGAGATTTTGAAAACAAATCTGGGGAATGTATTTTTTCCCCTTCACCTACATTTAAGCGGAGGCAATTCTATGCGGGAAATAGCTAAAATAAAGATGTTTTTTTGGCTTAAAAAATTGGAAGTCTCCCACCTGAATTGGGTCTGTTGGCATATATGTTAATGGGATCACCCTCTTAAAACCTTTCATGATGGTGCTATATCTCTTAATCCAAGTGCTCTTCTGTTTACCCTTTAATTGTATATTTTTGTCAGATTTGCGCACTTTCGTTTTGTAATACTCCAAATATTTATATAGGCCTATGCTTTTCTTTGAAGTCCAGCGTTTCATTGTCACATTCTATTGGTCCGAGGGCTTCAGCCTCCCTCCACTACTTAAGGTGCTTGTTGAACTTGGCCCATTCTGCAGGGTCCCAAACTTTTTTCCTCCACCCTCCTGTTTTTTTAACCCGTTTGTTTTGGCTTTTAGGACTCTATGCTCTTTACCATTGCTAACCAGTGCTAAAGTGCCTGTGCTCTCTCCTCTAAACATAGTAAAACTAACTTATACCCAATTGGTATATTTAATGTATTTGTAAGTCTTTAGGAAAGTGGCACTATGTGTACCTAGTGCCTGTAAATTACATGCTACTAGTGGGCCTGCAGCAGTGATTGTAGTACCCCTTTAAACATGTCCAGACCTACCATTGCAGCCTGTGTATGTTTGTGTGTGTGCAGTTTTAAACTGCCATGTCGACCTGGCAAAGGAAACCTTTTGCCCGGCCCAGACCTTTCTTTTTAATACATATACGTCAACCTAGGGTAGACCCTGAACAGCCCAGAGGGAATGTGCAATGTATTTAAAAAGTAGGACATGCACTTTTTACTTTTACGTATCCTGGTATTGAAAAACTCTTACATTAATTTTTCACTGCTGCAAGGCCTACCTCTGGCATAGGCTAACATTGGAGTTACCTTATTACATTTTATAAGCTGTAATTTCCAAATGGGAGCAGATGACCAATTCATATTTGGTGTCTTAGGAATTGTAATGAAAAATATTCTCTAATGGTGAAGTCGAATTTTTAAAATTACAATTTTGAAAATGCCACTTTTAGAACATTGGCATTTTCCTGCCTTAACCATTTAGTGCCTGCAGCCTGTCTCTGAGTCACATGACTGGGTGTAGCTGACAGTTGAGCTTTGTGTATTCCTCCTAGACAGCACACAACAGAAAGCTTAGTTAAGCGTAGATGGGCTATCACTGGCAGGATGGGAGGGTAGAGGTGGGCACAACCTTACTTACACTTATATAGGCTGTGCCCCACCTCCACACAAGGGCCTGCATATCCCCTGTAGTTAGTCTGAAACCAGGACAGGGAAGGCAGGATGTCTTGGGACTTCAGAGGGAATCTCTAGAAGCTTCTCCCACTTTCCAGAGGAAGGGCACCAGGTATAAGTATTGGACATCAGACACCAACTCTTCAGTAAAGTTCTGGACCTGTGCACACTCTGCCCAAAAGAAGGACTGCTGTGCTTCTGAAAGAACTGCCACTCTGCTGGACTGCTGCTCTGAAGGACTGCTGCTCTGCTGTGCTGACCTGCTGCTCTATTGCCTGGGTGAGAACAACTGGACCTGCAACTCTGAACCCAGGATCCAAGAGTGACTACAAGGACTAGTTGGCTGGCCTCATGATCAGAATCCTCAGAGACATAAAAGGCTTCCAACAACATTGAGCCCAGCACCTGGACCATCTGTGAGTCCTGCTCTCCCAAGTGGTGCCACCTCAGTCCTGGACCCTTGGAAGTGGTACTGAAGATGCTTCTGCCAAGCCCAGCTGTGCTCCCCATTGGAACCAACGCAAAGCTCCACAAAGCCTCGCCACATAGCTTTCAGCCTCATTGAAATCAATGCAGAGCAATGCCAAGCCCTGCAAAGCCTCGCCGCACAGCTGCCAGCTATTCCTAACCGGCGCAAAGCCTCACCGAAGGGGCTATAAACCATTATTTTGATGAAAATTGGGGGTCAACTGCAAACAGATCAACGGAATAGGAGGCTATGACTGTGGTTATAAGGGGCTTGTGCATGAGGACTATATATGGGGTGAGACAACAACTAGAAAGGGACATAAAAATACAAGAAAGGCAGTTGAAGAAGCTAAAAGACAATATACACACTATGACACAACACAGGACTAAGTGGAACAAAGTTTGAAAAGAATTATTAGAATCATGGCATAGGTCAGAAATATTTACATACAAAGCATATAGACAGTGACTGCATATGGAAGGAGATCGGGCCGGCGCACTACTTTGCGAGACTCATTGGAAAGGATAGAGAGACTACACCTATATTACAGCTCCAGAATAAGAATGGAGACATCATCTGTACGCAGAAGGCGATCTTAGGAGAACTAGCGCTACATTTAGAGTCAGTATGCACCGAAAACAGGCACTGCAGGACTTCCTAAATAATACTGAACTACCCTTACTAGCGAGAGAAGATACCGAAGCCCTCGGGCGCCGATCACAAAAGAAGAACTACTAACAGCCATTAAGAAACTGAAAACAGAGAAATGCCCTGGTAGTGACAGACTACCAGCGGAATTTTACCAGCAGTTTGCCCCGCTGATAGTTGACCGTTTATTGGAAGTTTTTAATGAAGCCCTAACAAAAAGATCTCTACCAAAAACCATGCAGGAAGCAGTGGTGACTATGATCCTTAAACCAGATAAAAATCCCCTACTTCCGAACTCCTACAGACCGATATCCCTACTAAACCTAGACGCCAAGATACTAAGTGGAAATATGGGGTCCCGATTGCTACCATACATGCCCCAACTTATCCACCCTGAGCAAGCTGGGTTTATACCCAGGCGGAATACTACACATAATTTATATTAGCACACGTGTGGCATGCTCCAAGTCTAGAGGACGAGAATTGTGCACTGGCACTACTAGACATTGAACAGGCGTTCGACTCTGTCGAATGGGAATATATATGGGCGACCCTCAAAAAATTGGGGCTCGGACAAAAGTTTATACAATGGATTAGAATAATCTACACTAACCTAACTGCCAGAGTGAAACTACGAGGACAAGTATCGGAACCAATTGCGTTGACGAAAGGCACCCGGCAGGGCTGCCCCATGTCCCCTATTATATTTGCCATTACAATGGAGCCCCTGGCTATTGCACTGAGGGGAAATCTGGGAAGATGGGGAATTCAGCTAGGGGACTCTAACCATGTGGTATCGATGTACGCGGATGATACGCTGGTGTATATGCGCCAACCGGACGAAGCGGAATGTCTCTTCTTACAGAACTTAAGAACTTTGGAGCAATATCCGGTCTTCGTCTTAACCCCGGAAAGTCAAAACTGTTCCCAGGAAACTAGAAAATGATTTACCCAATGTAGGGCTAATGTGGGTGTCAGGTACCTAGGGATACGATTTATACATACTCCCACCGCTTACCTAGAAAACAACATAGGGAGAGCAGTGGATGGTATCAATAATTCTGTTAAATTTAGGAAGGAGCTTCCACTCTCCTTGATGAGAAGAGCACTAATAAAAATGGTCATTTTACCAAGGTGCTTATATGTTCTGCAGAATTCATTGTACAAAATCCCACACCAATGTTTTACACAGCTAGAACGATTACTAATTGAACTATTGTGGGGAGACAAGAGTAAGCGGGTAAAACTTGATACTCTCCAACAAAAATGGGAGGCTGGAGGAATGGAGGTTCCACGCCTGGATTTATATTACATGGCCACACAGCTTCAGCACGCTGTGCATTGGATAGATGAGCACAATAACTGGGAGAAACAACTATTGGCAGGTACAGACGGAGGGGTCTCCTTACTTGAGCGCTGGGGTGCCCGGGTCATATCCATATGTTATTCAACATGTTGCAGCGGTATGGGAAATAGCAGTCCAAAAGGTAGTTCCACATGCACCCTATGCCCCAGATATGCCATTATGGGTGGTGAAACCTTTCAAAAAGATAGCGGATTCTGGGCCAGATGTACGAAGTATTTTTGCATGCGCAAACGGGTTGGCGACCCTATACCTAAGGGCCATGTACAAACCCTAATTAGCGAGTCGCAATTTATTTGCGACTCGCTAATTAGGATTTGTGACTCGCTATTAGGAAGGGGCGTTTCAAGGGCGTCCCTTCCTAATAGCGAGTCTGAGCCCCACCTACTTCAAGTAGGTGGTAAAGCATTCGCGAACGGGAATGGGTCCCTTTGGGAATGCATGTGAAAATATTTTTTAAGGGCAGGCAGTGCTCCCAGGGACCACTGCCTGCCCTTAAAAGATGAAACAAAAACGTTTCATTTAAAAAAAAAAAAAATGCATCCCGTTTTCCTTTAAGGAAAACAGGCTGCCTTTAAAAAAAAAACTGCTTTATTTATTTTGTAATTCTTTTTTATTGAAAAGAAGGCATGTTACATAAGTAAGGCATTATTAGGCAAACTATCATCGTAAGTTACACAGTGAATGGTTCCCTGGAATGCATACGTTACAACACAGGTTGACAATATTCATCGTACAGTGTCAAATCCCACCAGCGATGTCCTCTCCGACCCTCGGAGGTTCACAAATCTCCCCCCCGTAAACATTCCACTGCCCCCATATTTGCGTCCATTTGTTCGGGCACCCCCTGGCTTCGTATATGGATTTTTCTGTCACCATACACCAATCCATATCATTGGCCCAGTCAACTATCTTCGGAGGATTCTGAGCTCTCCACAACCGTGCAATATTTCTTTTAGCAACCATAAGCCCCAATGTTACCCATATTCGCTCCTTGGAGTTCAGGTCTGTAGGATCCCAGATGTTCAACAATGCCAACTTAATATTACAGTGGATCTGTTGCCCCAGTGCCTCCTCCATTTGGCGCACCACCCTGTCCCAATACCTCTGGATCACTGCGCACTCCCAAAGAGTGTGAATAAAGGTGCCCTCCTGCCCACATTGTCGCACACAGCTATTGTCCAGGGTGTAACCCATGCGAACCATCAAAGGCCCTGACGAGTAGGATCTGTGGAGAAGCTTTAACTGGATCAGGCAGAGCCGAGAGGAAATGGCCACCTCACGAGGGGAGGCCACCGCCGCTCGCCACTCCTCATCATCTAGACCCGCGACATCGTGATCCCACCTGGCTCTCAAGCGGGTCAGGGGATCCGCCATATTGTTGATGAGTTTTTTGTAGATGAGGGATATGGCTTTTTCCGGTAAGTCGCCGTCCAGGATCCTGTCTTCAAGTGGGGAGGATTCAGGGAGAGCGCCACCCTTGGGGAGAACAGCGAGCAGGGCATGCCTAATTTGGAGATATCTGAAATATTTGGACTGGGCTAGCTCGTACTCTTGCTGCAATCGGGGAAAGGGGACCACCTCACCCGACTTCCATAGATCCCCCACCTTGGAAATACCTATAAGGTCCCATCTGTCGAATCCCTTCGAACGGATCAGCCTACCCAATTGTTCACAGTGCCAAAGTGGCGTGGCCTGTGTGAGTTTACCCTCCCAGCCCAGACTCCTGTTGGCCACCTTCCATACATGCAATGCATGCCTAGTCGGGCCAGTTAAAGCTGGTCTCAAAGGTAGTGCGTATAACGCACCCTCGAAACCGCCCCCCGGGAGGAGCCACCTGTCAATCCGAAAGGCCGGGTCATCCTGCGATCTATATATGCATTGGTTAATTGCTGCGAGTTGCGAGGCCCAATAGTACCTCTTAATATCCGGGAGCCCAATGCCCCCATCAAACCATCCTAGCGTAAGTTTGTGTGTTGCGATACAGGGTGGTTTACCCTCCCACAGCAGATCTCGTATGATGCAGTCGAGTTCCTTAAAGTACGAGGTGGCGACTGGGAGTGGGGTGTTCTGCAGAGCATATAAAAGTCTAGGAAGGGACATCATCTTGAATAGGGCCGCGCGCCCCAAAAGGTTCACCAGGAGCGACTTCCAGTGTTGGACGTCCGATTTAAGACGCACCAGAGGTGGCAGGAGATTATTGACGTAAAAGCTAGATAGATCTTTAGAAACCCAGATCACCAGGTATTTGACGCCGTCAGCTGCCACCGCTAATTGGCAACCCCGAGGGAGCGAGGGCCGTTCGTCATAAAGGACGTAGAGCACTGATTTAGACCAGTTTATCGTATATCCCGCAAACCTACCAAATACTTGGAATATATCCAAGACCACATTTAGGGATGCCGCCGGTGAGGCCAAGTAGAGCAAGATGTCATCCGCATAGAGTGAGATGCGGTCCTCCCAGCCTGATGTCCACCTAAGGCCTCTGATGGCGGGGTGTTGTCGGACCCACGTCGCCTAGGGCTCCAGGGCCAAAGCAAAGAGAAGCGGTGACAAGGGGCAGCCCTGTCTGGTGCCCCTACCGAGAACAAAAACGGGGGATTTCCTATTGTTGACGATTACTTGAGCAAGCGGTTGGTGGTACAGAAGCCGCACCCAGTTGATAAATTCGGGCCCAAAACCCAATTTGCGGAGCACAGCGAACATGTAGGGCCATTCGATGGTGTCGAATGCTGATGCAGCATCCAGAGACACCAGAACAGCATTTTCCCTGATTGTGTCAACCCGACCCATCACTCCATGGAGCCTGCGCAGGTTGAGGGAGGTATTTCTCGCAGGCATAAACCCAGCGTTGGTCCAGATGGACCAGGCGGGTCAGGACCCTGAGCAAGCGAGTGGCAAGAACCTTCACCAGAATTTTCGCTTCACAGTTAAGCAATGAAATGGGCCTATAGGAGGAACATTTGTTGACTGGCTTACTCGCTTTATGAATGACAACAATGTTGGCCAGTCTTTGATCCTCAGGAAGGATACCCCCTTTTTTACTTTCCCAGTACATTTCTGTGAGAAAGGGTGCAGTCTTGCTCGCCGTGAGCTTGAACAATTCTATGGGGCTACCGTTGGGGCCCGACGCTTTCCCCCCACGTAGGTCATGTATGGCTTTTTTGACCTCAGCTACTGTAATGTCGAGATCGAGATCGGAGCACTCCTCCTCAGTAAGGAATGGCATCGAGATATCACGTAAGAGAGAGGAAGCCTCCTCCTCCGTATGTGTTGTGTGGGACGCATAAAGCGACTGGTAGTACTGGCCAAAAGCGTCCGCTATATCTTGTGGTGCAGTAAGGCGGGATTGTGAGTCTGTTTCAATCTCAACCACAACGCGCTGGGCCCTGTCCCTGCGATCAAGCCAGGCCAGTAACTTGCCCGCTTTATCGCCTACGTCGTAGATTCTGCTGCGCGTGGCCCTGAAGTGTGTCTTGGCGGCCTCCGTAGCTAAATCGGAGAATTCCTTAATTTTTAAAACCTGCTTTATTTAAAAGCAGTCCCAGACATGGAGGTCTGCTGAGCCCAGCAGGCCACCATCCTAGGGAGGGCCAGCCATTCCCAATGGGGTCGCAAATTGCGAGTGGCTCATTAATATTCATGAGCCTCGCATTTTGCGACCCCATTGGCAATCGCTAACAGTGTCTCCCGTTCGCAATTTTTCGCAATTTGTGAGTCGCAAAAGCAAATGGTCGGACATCTGGCCCTCTATGTCCATTAAAATATGGATGGAAGGAGGATGTCACACAATGGGAGATCTATACAGTAATGAACAATTCATAACGAGGGAAGAAGCTGAGAATACATTTGAATTAGGAAGGGGACAATTTTTACAATACGCAAAGATTTCAGCAATTGCCCGTGAAATATGGCCCACATTTCCGCAGGAACCGCCCCCTACATCGCCCCTACAGGCACTGCTTGGCCTGACCGGAGGCCATAGACTAGTCTTACATATATACAGAGCGTTGCAAGACGACCTCCCCAAAAAACTCCTTCCAGTCCAGACAAGATGGGACGACAGGTTAGATGAACCCCTGACAGATAAAGAATGGGCAAAAGTACATGAGGAAGTTAAACGGGTAAGCTCAAACGCGAGATTTAAACTCGTACAATATAATATGATACATCAGAGCGACCCCTGACCTTGACTGGTAGGTCGCTCCCCCACCACACAGCTCCGTCTGTGTGCCCTGCTGCTGCCCCTGATTGTGCTCGTTTTTTTTTCCTTCTGTGCCCCCTTGCTGCCCTGATTGTGCTCGTTTTTTCCTTTCTGTGCCCCCTTTCTGCCCTGATTGTGCTCGTTTTTTTTCCTTTCTGTGCCCTCTTGCTGCCCTGATTGTGCTCGTTTTTTCCTTTCTGTGCCCCCTTGCTGCCCTGATTGTGCTCGTTTTTTCCTTTCTGTGCCCCCTTGCTGCCCTGTTTGTGCTCGTTTTTAGGTCTCGCGCCTAGCGTTGCAGTGCGTAGCCCTGCTCGCGCAGCGCGAGACCTTTAGAAAGGGCTTCTGAAAACGACCTACACGCTCGTGCGTGTGGTTTTGTTTTCAGAAGCCCACATTGGCTGGAGCGTCCGTTTTTTTATGGGGACGGCACGCGATTGGTCAAAGGCGGGCGCATGTCCCGCCTTTGCCGCGCCCATTCCCAACGGTGGCCAGAACGCGCAGCAGCGCGCGTTCGCGTCGCTGCCGCGCTCCCCCCCCCCCGCTCCTCTGTGGTGCGCGCACCATTAGTTTCGATTCCCGCGTTCGGGTTTCGATTCCGTGCTTTTTACGTGGTCCCAGTTTCCCACAAAAGGCACTGACTGCGTCCCAGTGGGTCTTCCATTCAATTAGCTCCCTGCATCCGTTGCTCGCTAACGGGGGCCTCTGTGCCTCCTGCACAGGCCTCTGCTCTCCCAGAGGTTTGCCATGGCTTCTAACAGGCATTGACTTGCGTGCGGGAACCCAATCCTTCGTCCACCTTCTCGCGAGATGAGCTCACGCCTCCTATGTCTCCCCCAGGATACGATAAGTCAAGTCCTTGGCCACTGCTGGGGAAGCATCGTCACCGTATGTTTGCCTTCGGGGGAAGGGAGGCGCATAATGTAGGCGCGTGTGGGGGTGGGGGTGGGGAATGAGTGCGATGGCACGGGTCATGCCGCGCGTCACCTGGAGGGTAGTCGGGAGGAATTCTTGCTGCAGTACTTTCCTTCTGCGCAGATTGGCAGCTGCTGGAAGCTTCCCTTGGCCTCTTTCCAGACTGATTTTTCTCTGGTTTTTGATTTGTTCACTGTATGTGTACTGTGAGGTGGATGTTAAGAGTGTCACCTCGACAGTGATTGGGGCATGTTAGTCCAGCACTGGTTCCGATCCGTGTACCTAACTTATTCGAACTTCCCGCATGGGACACCCAGCACTCTATAAAGCACGCGTCTCGAGAAAGCGCCTAGGAGTCAAGCCTCTGTGCGGGACACGCAGATAAGACTGATATGGCGGCCTAGACTCTGAATCAAGCATTCAGGAGACACATGGGGATGAAAGATAGTATTAATTTGCCTACTCCAAGCAGAATAAAGCTCGCTCTGTGGGGTACACAGCAGCAGTGCAGGCGCCCTCTGGAGCAGCCTATGGTAAAGAGGTCTGTAGAGTGAAGCCTGGTGCAACACTAGGACAGGGGCTGAAAGTAGCAGATTTGGGAATTCACAGGTGTAGCTCACAAACCCGGTTTCATTTTTATCATTTCAGGAGATAGTCTGCTTTGAAGCACAGTTTTGTGTGATGGGACTTGTTTAAGGGGAGGCTGAGGCTTTTAAAAGCAACCTTGCTTCTTCCAGCATGGGTGGTGGGCTTGGCAGGCACAGGGTGGGGGCGAGAATCCTACTGTAAAGCCAGAACCGAGGTTAAGTAGTGTTCAGTGCACAGTAGTAGGCAGTGAGTGACGACCTAAAGGCCCTTAGTGGGCCTCTGTTGCCCTCGATTATACAGACCCCCCCCCCCACACACTGACTTTAAGCGGACAACGCACTACTAATGCCACTGCTTTCCGGTATTCTGAACTGCACCTTGGTGACGGGTTGCGCCAGCTGTCAAATTAATGCTGTACCTACTCCAGCAGCCAGTTGGCATTCAACACATCTCTGGATGTTTATCCTTTATTTGTGTGGGTGTTTATAGCGCACAGCATGCTAGGGTGAAGCCAGAGTCCTTTGCAGGAAGAGACCAGACATAAAAATGTATGACATAGTACCATTCCTGGTACATACATGTTGTAAATGTACAATATGTGCGTGGCAGAGAATAAGTACATCTTATCAAAAGGTTCTTGAATCATGTGTTCACGAGATAGTGGTTTTGATTCACCAAGTCCTTTTAAGCCACATCTTTACCTAGAATACGACGGGCGCCTGCTGTGCTCCAATCAAGTAATATGGAAACATTCTAGTTTATAGTATGGAGTCAGGATACGATATTTGACTCTTTTTATCGTGGTGAGGCGGAGTTCCGAGTTTGATGTTATTCCATCTTTGGTGTGAAGAGCCGTTGCCATCACATTGTATGGAGGGGTAATAACGCTGCTGTACTTCCCCTCCTACAGCAGTACAACCAGTACCTAACTGCCTCGAAGTCTGTTTTCTCCGTGCGGAACATAGTGCTCTAAAGTGCCCAAGAGGGGGTTATTTTCCATCAGCATCATAAACTAGCACTCGCAGTCTGCACTTGCCCCATGTGTCCTTTTAGCAGGGTCTGACTGGAGCAGAAAGTAGGTCCGGGCACCAAAAAAAGTGTCATCATTTGTCAATTACATATAATAAAAAAAGTGGCCCATGTTTTTCAAATTGAGGCGGTTTCGTGTAAAGAGACACTGTATATATGTTTTGCAAAGTATGGAAGATTGCATGGATTTGAGCTTGCTTATTGTTATGTTTATAATATCAGGGAAAATACATAAAAAGAGGCCGCTGTAAGGTGACTATATGTATGCATGCCATGTGCTTAAGCAGCAAAACCTGTGCATGAAATAACTAAGTGTAACTTGTTATTGGTTTGATTGGGACACGTGACCTGTACTGGTATGGCATGAACCTAGCTACACAGCAACACAGCGTGTGCATAATGCTTAATATCCCCATCTCCATTGCCACCCTTAAAGTTGAGAAGATACTTTCTGTGTACCTTACCTGTGTATGGAGCAAAGAGAACCAATGCCTATACATTTAGCATGCAAGCAGCATGCTTCTCAAGACGTTTATGAAGACGGTATACTGCTGGTTTCCAACAATCTTCACCATCATTGTACATCTTTAGTATGCATTTATATATTTGAACCTTGTATGGATTTTTGAGATTGGCTCATTCAGTTAGAAAGCTTAAAAAGATGGCACTGGCATCTCTGATTTTCCTCTATTTGAATTCAGTGAGAGCATGAAGCAGGGTCATGTGGAAGGCAGGGAGGGCTGGCCTGTTTGCCCGTGTATTGGAACTGGTGCGATTAGCCTTCCTGCCCACATGCTGTTGGTGTTAACAGCCGCTAATTGCCCTTCCCTTTCATTATGCACTCAGACTTTTTGCTCAGGCCATAATTGCGGATGGGCAGTTACTGGTGGCTAATGCACTTTGAAGAGGATCTTAACCATTGTTGAGAATCTGACCAGGTGCAATAAGGCTTAAATAAGTACAGCATTATATTCTTTCATTGTGCCTTGATTTTGACCCTTGCTGTGAAAACTGTATTTTTGAGTTTGCATTCATTTTGACCTTTGTTGTATATGTTGTTTCATGTTTATTGTCCTGAACATATCCAGCAAACACCACAAGATGATGGATGGAGTGCTAAACTTTTCAATCACTCACCCATAGTCAAGAGATCTGGGTTAAATCCATTGTTCTTTAGCTCACTTCGCCACCCCACTTTGGATCCAGCCATATGCAAATTAGTCTACACCCTGCCCCCCATGAGAACAGTTCAGCCTGAACTGTCAGCTCAGGTCCTCCTTGGACCGGAAACAAGCATCCTGGGACTGGTTTCGGGGTATCACCCCATATTGTATATAGAGCCAAATGACCATGGCTGGTCAAATCATAATTGAACCACAGTTACAGGGTTTTATGAACATTTCCAGGTGCTCTGCAGGTGCGCATTTGCGAGAGTTTGAGCTATTGGCATTGTAAATACCAATGCCTTTTATTTCTGTATTTTTAAAAACCTGCAAGCGGTGCGTAAACAGGCACTTTGTACTTGCAGTCGTTGCTTACGAGAAGCAACGCTGGCAGTAACTATGCCTCTTTTACTGCCAGCCTTCCTTTTCGTAAGCAAGGACTATAAGTACAAAGGGCATGTTTATGCACTGCATACAGCTTTTCGAAACACATAAATAAAAGGCATTGTCGTTTACAATGGCAATAGCTCAAACTCTTGCAAATGCAACACCAATAGCTCAAACTTTAATAATGCGAGACCTATTGCATTGCAAATGCTTGTTTCCTTTCTGTGCCCCCTTGCTGCCCTGATTGTGCTCGTTTTTTTCCTTCTGTGCCCCCTTGCTGCCCTGATTGTGCTCGTTTTTTCCTTTCTGTGCCCCCTTGCTGCCCTGATTGTGCTCGTTTTTTTCCTTTCTGTGCCCCCTTGCTGCCCTGATTGTGCTCGTTTTTTTCCTTTCTGTGCCCTCTTGCTGCCCTGATTGTGCTCGTTTTTTCCTTTCTGTGCCCCCTTGCTGCCCTGATTGTGCTCTGTTTTTTTCCTTTCTGTGCCCCCTTGCTGCCCTGATTGTGCTCGTTTTTTTTCCTTTCTGTGCCCCCTTGCTGCCCTGATTGTGCTCGTTTTTTCCTTTCTGTGCCCCCTTGCTGCCCTGATTGTGCTCGTTTTTTTCCTTTCTGTGCCCCCTTGCTGCCCTGATTGTGCTCGTTTTTTCCTTTCTGTGCCCCCTTGCTGCCCTGATTGTGCCTGTTCTTTCCTTTCTGTGCCCCCTTGCTGCCCTGATTGTGCTCGTTTTTTCCTTTCTGTGCCCCCTTGCTGCCCTGATTGTGCTCGTTTTTTCCTTTCTGTGCCCCCTTGCTGCCCTGATTGTGCTAGTTTTTTTCCTTTCTGTGCCCCCATGCTGCCCTGATTGTGCTCGTTTTTTCCTTTCCGTGCCTGTTTCCCCCTCTGCTGCCCTGACTGTGCCTCGCTTCTCTCTGCCCTTTCTGCTGCCCCATTCCCTGCTCCTCCCTCCCACCTCCCCATTTATGGCGCCGCTGCTGTGCAGAGAGCGACCCTTGTACCTTGACTGGTAGTGTCGCTCCCCCCACCACACAGCTCCTGTCTGTGTGCCCTGCTGCTGCCCCTGATTGTGCTTGTTTTTTTTTCCTTTCTGTGCCCCCTTGCTGCCCTGATTGTGCTCTGTTTTTTTCCTTTCTGTGCCCCCTTGCTGCCCTGATTGTGCTCGTTTTTTTTCCTTTCTGTGCCCTCTTGCTGCCCTGATTGTGCTCGTTTTTTTCCTTTCTGTGCCCCTTGCTGCCCTGATTGTGCTCGCTTTTTTCCTTTCTGTGCCCCCTTGCTGCCCTGATTGTGCTCGTTTTTTTTTCCTTTCTGTGCCCCCTTGCTGCCCTGATTGTGCTCGTTTTTTCCTTTCTGTGCCCCCTTGCTGCCCTGATTGTGCTCGTTTTTTTCCTTTCTGTGCCCCCTTGCTGCCCTGATTGTGCTCGTTTTTTTCCTTTCTGTGCCCCCTTGCTGCCCTGATTGTGCTGCGTTTTTTTCCTTTTCTGTGCCCCCTTGCTGCCCTGATTGTGCTAGTTTTTTTCCTTTCTGTGCCCCCTTGCTGCCCTGATTGTGCTCGTTTTTTCCTTTCCGTGCCTGTTTCCTGCCGCTGCGCCCCTGCGGCCCCGCCCCCTCACTGCCCATTCGCTGCCCCATTCCCTGCTCCTCCCTCCCACCTCCCCATTTATGGCGGCCGCTGTGTGGTGAAGAGAGCGACCCCTGACCTTGACTGGTAGGTCGCTCCCCCACCACACAGCTCCGTCTGTGTGCCCTGCTGCTGCCCCTGATTGTGCTCGTTTTTTTTCCTTCTGTGCCCCCTTGCTGCCCTGATTGTGCTCGTTTTTTCCTTTCTGTGCCCCCTTGCTGCCCTGATTGTGCTCGTTTTTTTCCTTTCTGTGCCCCCTTGCTGCCCTGATTGTGCTCGTTTTTTCCTTTCTGTGCCCCCTTGCTGCCCTGATTGTGCTCGTTTTTTCCTTTCTGTGCCCCCTTGCTGCCCTGATTGTGCTTGTTTTTTCCTTTCTGTGCCCCCTTGCTGCCCTGATTGTGCTCGTTTTTTTCCTTTCTGTGCCCCCTTGCTGCCCTGATTGTGCTAGTTTTTTTCCTTTCTGTGCCCCCTTGCTGCCCTGATTGTGCTCGTTTTTTCCTTTCCGTGCCTGTTTCCCGCCGCTGCGCCCCTGCGGCCCCGCCCCTCACTGCCCATTCGCTGCCCCATTCCCTGCTCCTCCCTCCCACCTCCCCATTTATGGCGGCCGCTGGGCGGCCGCGCAGCGGACATGCGCAGCGGGCGCGCCGCTGGCGCGCCGAAGGCGCGCCTAAGGCAAGCCCGTCTGCGCCCGTCCGCGCCGGGACCGCGCCCAGCGCCAGAACCCCTGGTCCGGGCATCCCCCGCGCCCGCCACATCAACAGACGCCGATACGACGCCAGCACCCTCCACGCACTCAACCCCGGAAAAGATCACGCCTGCTACCGGGCCACCCCGAAGCGCACCCAAGGGCCCTTCACCTGCCGGAACTGCAGCTTCGCCAGCACCCGCCCCGCCAAACCACCGCCCAGGAAAGAACCCAACTACCTCAGATGCATCCTCCTCAACACCCGCTCCGCCCGCAAACACGCCATCGAACTCTGGGACCTTCTCGACTCAACCTCCCCAGACGTCGCATTCCTGACGGAGACCTGGCTGAATCCCGCTTCAGCCCCCGACATCGCCATTGCCATCCCGGACGGCTACAAGATCACCCGCAGGGACCGCACCAACGGAGTCGGAGGAGGCATCGCCATCGTCCACAGGAACACCCTCAGAGTCTCAACCAACACCGACGACACCCTCAGCACCGCCGAACACATGCACTTCCAGATCCACACCGATCCCAACACCACCCTCAGAGGAACCCTCATCTACAGACCCCCGGACTCCCGACCACAGTTCAGCGATTCTATCGCTGACTTCGTCAGCACACACGCCATCGCCTCCACGGACTACATCCTCCTCGGGGACCTGAACTTCCACCTCGAGAACAACAAGGACACCAACTCCACCACCCTGATCGACAACCCCGCCACCCTCGGACTCAGACAGCTCGTGACTACACCCACCCACGCCGCCGGCCACACGCTAGACTCCATCTTTTCCGCAAGCCCACACGTCTCCTTCCAACCACACCTCCGAACCCCACTGGACTGACCACCACTGCATCCACTTCACCTACAGGAAGCCCACCACGCACCACCGCACCGAACAAATGCCTCGCCGCTGCTGGAGCAGAGTCACCGAAGACCAGCTAACCACAACCCTCGCCCTGAGCCCACCCGCCGAACCCCTCCGACCCTGACACCGCCGCCCGCAACCTCAGACAGTGGATCGACGACTGCGCCAACACCCTCGCCCCGCTCAAGAATCCGCCCAACAGCCACACCAGCAAGAAAGCCACCTGGTTCACCGAAGACCTCCAGGCCTCCAAACGAACATGCCGAAAACTGGAGAAGATCTGGCTCCACGAACGGACAGCGGACAGCTACGCCGCCCACAAGAGCGCCACCCGCAGTCACCATCACCTCATCAGATCCGCCAAAAGGGCCTCACTCAAAGACCGCCTAGACAACAACGCACACAACAGCAAAGAGCTCTTCAACATCGTGAAGGAACTCTCCAACCCCAGCTCCAACACCAACGACATCCCGCCGTCGCGAGACCTGTGCGACTCACTGGCCACCTTCTTCCACCGCAAAATCGCCGACATCCACGACAGCTTCAACACCACGACCGCCCCGGCAACCACCGAGACCACTGCCCCCACAACCACCAACCGCCTGCTCTCCTGGACCAACATCAACGACGAGGACACCAGCGAGATCATGAACACCATCCACTCCGGCTCACCGCTAGACCCGTGCCCTCACCACGTCTTCAACAAAGCCAGTACAGCCATCGCGCCCCATCTCCGGAAAATAATCAACATCTCCTTCGAGACAGCAACCTTCCCGGAAAGCTGGAAGCACGCCGAGATCACCGCCTTACTCAAGAAACCCAAGGCAGACCCCAAGGACCTCAAGAACTTCCGACCCATCTCTCTGCTCCCGTTCCCCGCGAAGGTCACCGAGAAAATCGTCAACAAACAACTGACCCGCTACCTCGAGGAGAACAACATCCTGGACCCTTCCCAGTCCGGCTTCCGCAGCAACCACAGCACCGAAACCGCCCTCATCGCCGCCACCGATGACATCAGGACCCTGCTAGACAACGGAGAAACAGCAGCCCTCATCCTCCTGGACCTATCAGCCGCCTTCGACACGGTCTGCCACCACACACTACGAACACGCCTTCACGACGCCGGGATCCAAGAGAAGGCCCTGGACTGGACCACATCCTTCCTCTCCGGCAGAACACAAAGCGTCCGCCTCGCCCCCTTCCGATCCAAAGCCACCAAGATCATCTGCGGCGTACCCCAAGGCTCCTCCCTCAGCCCAACGCTGTTCAACATCTACATGGCACCCCTTGCCCACGTCGCCCGACAGCACAACCTCAACATCATCTCCTACGCCGACGACACCCAGCTGATCCTCTCCCTCACCAAAGACCCTCACACCGCCAAAGCCCACCTCCACGAAGGAATGAAGGCCGTCGCCGAATGGATGAGGACCAGCCGCCTGAAGCTGAACTCGGACAAGACGGAGGTCCTCATCCTTGGTTCCAACCCTTCAGCATGGGACGACTCCTGGTGGCCGACATCACTGGGAACAGCCCCGACACCCACCGACCACGCACGCAACCTAGGGGTCATCCTCGACCCCACCCTCTCCATGACTAAGCAGGTCAACGCCGTTTCCTCATCCTGCTTCAACACCCTCCGAATGCTCCGCAGGATCTTCAAGTGGATCCCCACCGAAACAAGAAAAACAGTCACCCAGGCCCTCGTCACCAGCAGGCTGGACTACGGAAACGCCCTCTACGCAGGAACGACGGCTAAGCTCCTGAGACGGCTGCAACGCATCCAGAACGCCTCTGCACGTCTTATCCTCGACATCCCCCGACGCAGCCACATCACACCCCACCTGAGAGACCTGCACTGGCTCCCTGTCAACAAGAGGATAACCTTCAAGCTCCTCACCCACGCACACAAAGCACTCCACAACTCCGGACCAGCCTACCTCAACAGACGACTCAGCTTCTACACCCCCACCCGCCAGCTCCGCTCCACCAGCCTCGCCCTCGCCACAGTCCCCCGCATCCGGAAAACGACCGCCGGCGGCAGATCCTTCTCCCACCTTGCCGCCAAGACCTGGAACACCCTCCCCACCAACCTTCGGCAGACCCAAGACCTACTGGCCTTCAGAAGACTCCTCAAGACCTGGCTCTTCGATCAGTAGCAGCACCACCCCTCTCTTCCCCCAGCGCCTTGAGACCCTTGCGGGTATGTAGTGCGCTTTATAAGTGACATGATTGATTGATTGATTGATTGATTGATCAGACCTATCTGACCCCGCAGATCCTAAATAGAATATACCCAGACCGCACTAACCAATGCCCTAGATGTAGGCAAGCAGAAGCGCATTTCATTCACAAGATATGGGACTGTCCAGCACTGACACGATACTGGGGAAATGTAATAGATCGGGTGCAAACTGCCATAGGGTGGAAAATCTCAAAAACAATCCCGGTAGTAATATTGGGACTGCTCCCTATGCCTAAATTCGAAAAGCTCAGTAGAAGATTTGTCCTACTAGGGCTGGTGTTGGCAAAGATGAGGATAGCGATAAGGTGGCTCAGCTCGGATCCCCCCACACTGGAGGGTTGGCTAAAAGACCTGAGCGAATGGGCAACTGCAGAACTAGTTAGAATGAAAAGGGTCAGGAGGAATGAAAAGGTAGAGGAGGATGCGCGAGCCTGGTCCCTCATGATAGCAGACATAAAAGACCCTCCTGTCTCGGATGAGGAGTCAATGGGGGAAGGAAAGGAGAAGTCAGGCGTGGAAGGAGCAACCTGATGAGGAGACAATAGCGAATGCATTGGGTACAATATATGATCAATCGGAAGATTGTTTTTGCTACTCTTTCAGAGATCTGACACGACAATGGGGAGGGTGGAGGGAAAGTTGTTTGTTTGTTGTTAAAATGGCATAACAGCCTGAAGTACATATGTTTAAAAATGAGCATTTAAGGATAAATAATGTTAAGATATGGATATACAGAAACAAAGGAAACAGAGAGAAGGTATATATGACAGTGGATATGATAACTGTAAATGTGTCTTGTTAATATGCGAAAATGGCAATTAAACTTTTTCAAAACTAAAAAAAAAAGCATCACCAAGGTACAGAGCACAGCTAACTGGAACCGGCGAAAAGCCTCGCCGCACAGCTCTTTCGGACCTAATGCCGGACGACACAAAATCTCGCAAAGCAACGCCGCGCAGACCACATACCAGGATTAAGGTACTGTGTTCAGTGGACCTAAGTGGCGCAACCAGATATTCACAGTTGTGCTTTTTGATGGTATTTTTACTAAAATCTTAAAAATTTCATATCTCCAGTTTTACTGGCTGGATGTTTGTCACTTTCGTCTTGTTTTCTGTTAGATTTGGGGGTCTCTAGTTGGCATAGGTAGGTACCTGTGACAAATAGGGACCCTTGCGTCTAGTCAGGGTGAGGGGCTACACTCCTAAAATAACCCCTGCTCACCCCCTTGGTAGCTTGGCACGAGCAGGCAGGCTTATCTCAGAGGCAGTGTGTAAAGCATTTGTGAACACATACAGTAATACAGTGACAACACTACAGATGGACACCACACAGGTTGTATTATAAAAATAGTATTTTTATATAGACTTAACACAAGACCAAACGACAAAAATCCACAATACTGTACTCAAAAATAGACTTGAAAAGGTTATAAAAATAGTTCAGTTCTCTCAAGTTGTAGATGCGACACTTTACTCTCAATGTACCTTGAATGCGTAACGCAAAGAAAACAAAAGGGTCGCAGGGAAGGTGATGCGTCGGTTCCGTACACTATGGGGAGTGGATGCGTTGGTTCCTTACTGCTGCGCAGGGGAGTTGATGCTCGCTTCCTTACTGGATGGGGAGTTGATGCGTCGGTTTCTTACTGCTCTCCGGTGCAATGCGATAAAAATGGCGTCTTGGCTGCGATGCGACAACGTTGGTGCGATGCGTGCACGCCCGACGGCCGTGCGGCGACTTGATGATCTTTGGAGCCGCGACAGGCCCTGCGACGCGCATCTCCGGTGATGCGACGATGTCCTCTGTGGCAGCGTCCCGCTTCTCCGGCGATGCGCCGCGCTTCGGCGATGCGATGATGACAGCGGCAGCGGCGTCTCGCTTCCTCGGCGATGCGATGACAGCGGCTGCAGCTGCGACACGCTTTTCGTTGTTGCGTCGCGCTTCCCGCTCCCAGCGACACGCAGTCTCTCAGAAGGCCCAGCAGAGCATCAGGCACTTCAATTCCCAGCAAGGGAATTCAGGGGGGAGCTGGTTGGTGAGGTCTTGTATCCCTGAGACTTCAGGCAGGAGGCAAGCTCTAGTTCAAGCCCTTGGAGATTCTTCTTCAAGTTGATAGAAAGCACACTCAGTCCTTTTCTCCTTTCTTTGGCAATAGAAGCAACCACTGCAGGCCAACCCCCAAACACACAGCACAGGGGTAGTCTCCTCCTTCAGCTTCCTGGTTCTTCTCCTCAGCAAAGGTTCGTCTTGATTCCCAGAAGTGATCTAAAGTTCTTGGGTCTGGGTCCCAATATTTATACTACTTTTCTCTTTGTTCTCTGAAGGCAGAGAGGCCTTTGCCTAGTCCAAAACCAGTTCTGGTCAGTCCTGGAGCACTTTGTTTTTCTGACTCCTTCTTTCCTTTCAGAATGTGGGGCAGAGTGCTCAGCCGCCCGGCAGGAGGTGGAGCCAGCATTGTGGAAGGCAGGCACAGCCCTAATCAGACCCAGGTGCAACTCCTCCCTCCACTCTGGATGCAGATCTTTCTATTCAGCCCTGCGCTGACTCACCCTGTCTCCTGTAGCAACCCCCAGCCCCTGTCACTCAATCTCCAGACAAGGAATACACAACCTAGCAGAGGCAGGCTTGGATAGTTAGGCAAGAAAATACCTACTTTCTAAAAGTGGTATTTTCAAACACAGAATGTTAAAACCAACTTCACTAAAAGATGTATTTTATCATTCTGAGTTCAGGCGTACTAAACTCGAATTTCTACCTGGTTCCCTGAGTCAGTTAGGATTATAAGATGTAATAATCTAACTGCCCATTCTGGCCTATGGGGAACAGGTAGCCTTGCAATAGTGAAAAACGAAACTGGCTGTAATTCACTATTAGGACATGCCACACACACCAGGGCATGTCCTACCTTTTACCTACAATGCACCCTGCCCTTGGGCCTACTTTGGGGTGACTAATATGTATAAAAGGGAAGGTTTAGGTACTGGCAAGTGGGTACACTTGCCCAGTCAACATGGCAGTACCAGCCTGCCCACAGGCTCTGCAATGGCAGGCCTGAGACACACTTTACAAGCTGCTCCGGTGGGTGGCACAACCAGTGCTGCAAGCCCACCAGCAGCATTTGATTTACAAGCCCTGGGCACACGCAGTGCACTGTACTAGGGTCTGACAGTAAGCCAAACAAGCCAATCATGGAGTCACTAATCCATACATCAATTTACCATAGGGAGCACTTGCACTGTGGCACTGAACAGCAGTGGCACAGTGCCCAAAAGCATCTTAAACCAGCAAAAACATAAGAGGCAACAGCAAAAAAATGGAAGGGAGACCCACGCCAATGGTGCCAGGTCTAACACGTGTCCCCTCCAGCTGAAATGTGGGGAGAACTACCCTACCTCCGGGGAGTTCTCATCACTAAGGCGGAAAAATCTGGACAGACCATCAGCATTGGCGTGTTCTGTACCAGGGCGGTGTTCCACCGTAAAGTCCATCCCCTGTAGGGATATAGACCACCTCAACAGCTTTGGATTCTCACCCCTCATCTGCATCAGCCATCTGAGGGGCCTGTGGTCTGTCTGAACCCGGAAGTGAGTCCCAAACAAGTATGGTCTCAACTTCTTCAGTGCCCAGACCACAGCAAATGCCTCACGCTCAATTGCACTCCACCTCTGTTCCCGTGGAAGTAACCTCCTACTGATGAAGGCTACAGGTTGGTCTAGGCCCTCCTCATTAATCTGTGATAGAACAGCCCCCACACCATGCTCTGAAGCGTCTGTTTGCACAATAAACTCTTTTGAGAAGTTGGGTGCCAGGAGCACGGGCGCCGTGCACATGGCAGTCTTCAGGGCATCAAAAGCTCTCTGACAGGTGTCAGTCCAAATCACTCTCTTGGGCTGCTTCCTGGAAGTCAGCTCTGTCAAGGGTGCAACAAGGCTGCCATACCCCTTGACAAACCTCCTGTAATACCCAGTGAGTCCTAAAAGGCTCTCACCTCTGTCTGGGTCTTGGGGGATTCCCAAGTCAGGATGGTCTCAATCTTGGGTTGTAGGGCGCCACCTGGCCGCTCCCAACCTGGTGTCCCAAGTACACCACGGAACCCTGCCCGATCTGGCACTTACTCGCCTTGATCGTGAGGCCTGCTCTCCGCAGCGCCATCAACACTTCCCAGAGGTGGCGCAGATGTTCTTCCCAACTGGCGCTGAACACTGCAATGTCATCCAGGTAGGCGGCACTGAACTCTTCCAGTCCAGCCAACACCTGGTTGACCAACCTCTGAAAGGTGGCAGGGGCATTCTTCATCCCAAAGGGCATAACCCGGAATTGGTAGTGCCCATCTGGTGTGGTGAATGCTGACCTCTCTCTTGCCCCATCAGTCAAGGCGATCTGCCAGTACCCAGACGTTAAATCAAACGTGCTGAGGTACCGGGCAGCCCCTAACCGATCAATGAGCTCATCAGCTCTGGGGATGGGGTGCGCGTCAGTCCTGGTGACTGAATTGAGCCCTCGGTAGTCCACACAGAACCGCAGTTCTGGTGAGACACCCGGTGCTGCAGCCTTTGGGACCAAGACCACTGGGTTGGCCCAAGGACTGTTAGAGGACTCAATCACCCCCAACGCAAGCATCTTGGAGACCTCCTCCTTGATGCAAGCTCTCACCCTGTCAGTCACCCTGTAAGTTTTGTGCTTGACAGGAGGACTGTCCCCAGTGTCTACATCATGGACGCACCAATCAGTGACACTGGGAATCAGGGAGAACAGGTCAGAAAACTGTCCCAGCAACTGGTGACAGTCATTCTGCTGCTCAGGGGTCAGGGTGGAAGAGGGTTCACTCCATCCACTGACCCATCTTGCTCTGTTGCAGACAGGAGGTCAGGAAGAGGTTCAGTCTCCTCCTCCATTCCAGCATCTGTTGCTAGGAGCATGCCCACTTCGGACCTCTCTAAGTGGGGCTTCAGGCGGTTGACATGCAGGACCCGCAAGGGGTTCCTGGGAGACCGCAAGTCCACCAAGTAGGTAACCGGACTCTTGCGCTCCACCACCTCAAATGGTCCGGTCCACTTATCCTGGAGCGCACAGGGCTCCACTGGGGCCATGACCCACACTTTCTGACCAGGCTGAAGCTCAACCAGAGTGGCATTCTGGTCATACCACCGCTTCATCTCCTCCTGGCTGGCTTCCAGATTCGCCTCAGCGAGTTTTCTGAATCGCCTAGTTTGGTTCCTAAAGGCCAGCATGTAGCTATATACATCCTGGGGAGGTTTCCTGGGAGATTGCTCCCAGCCTTCCTTGACCAAACTCAAAGGTCCTCTCACTGGGTGTCCATAGAGAAGCTCAAAGGGACTGAACCCTAGAGATTTCTGTGGCACCTCACGGTAAGCAAAGAGAAGGCATGGTAAGAGGACGTCCCACTTACGCCTCATGGGTTCCTCAAGACCCATAATCATGCCTTTTGAGGGTCCGGTTGAATCTCTCAACCAGCCCATTACCTTGGGGGTGGTAAGGAGTGGTGAACTTGTAGGTTACACCACACTCCTGCCACAGGGACTTCATATACTTGGAAATGAAGTTGGCACCTCGGTCTGACACCACCTCTCTGGGAAACCCCACGCGGGAGAAAATCCCCATCAGTGCACGTCCCACCACGGGGGCCGTCACTGTCCTGAGAGGGATGGCTTCCGGGTACCGGGTGGCATGGTCCACCAATACCAGGATGAACCTGTTGCCCATGGCTGTCTTGGGAGCCAGAGGCCCCACAATGTCAATGCCCACCCTTTCAAAGGGGGTGCTGACCACAGGGAATGGCTGGAGAGGAGCCTTGCGCTTCCTCCACTCTTTCCACTTGCCTGGCAAGTCTGACAGGTCCTGCAATGAGTGTCTGAACTCTTGCGCATTTGGGACCAATAAAAATGGCTGACAAGCCTTTCAAAGGTCTTGTCCTGCCCCAAATGTCCTGCTAAAGGCACATCATGAGCCAGCCCCAGTAGGAAGGCTCTGAAGCGCTGGGGTACCACCAGCACACGGGCTGACCCAGGCTCAGCAACCTTAGGCTCACTATACAGGAGACCCTTCTCCCAGTAGATCCAATGTGATCCAGACTGATCACCTGCTGCCTGGTTTGCAGCCTGCTGCCGCAAACCCACAAGAGAAGGGCACTTGTTCTGCTCCTCACAGAACTCTTCCCGGGAGGGACCTCCTTCCTGCTGCCAATGGGTCAGCTCAGGCAGGTCTCCCAGTTCAGCAATCTCTTCCCCGGTAGGCTCCAGGGCATCCCCCTCAGGGTCCGCCTCCTCCTGGGCCGTGGGAACCTCAGGGGCCGGTTTCCCGGGCCCCCTGCCTCTTCTCTTTAAGGCAGGCACCTGGGCCATTTTCTCAGGCTCCAGGTCCTCTTGAACACCCTTACTGGCTGCCATAGACCGAGTGGTCACGCAGGCCCAGTCAGGCAAACCCAACATCTCTAAATGAGCTCTCCGCTCCACCTTAGCCCAAGGGAGCTCTCCAAATCGTTACCTAACAGACATTCAACAGGCATGGCTGGCCTCACAGCTACTTGAAGAGTCCCTGAGACCCCCCCACTCAAAGGGAACCTGTGCCACCTTGCAGTGGCTCTCTGTGTTGTCAGTGGCAACAACTGGGTAAAATGCATTTGGGACTACCTGCTCTTCAGACACCAACCGACAACTGACAGCTGTCACACTGGCTCCGGTGTCTCTAAGAGCTTCCACCCTCTTGCCATTGATGGTCACCCACTGCCTGTATTTTTTAGTGTTATCAGACAGCTGGGTCCTGGGGACCACCTCACAGTCTCCTAAAGAGACAAGGGACATCTCGGCGGGACCCCACCCACATTGGGCACCCATCTCCTCCCCCAGGGCTACACTAGCCAACTGCCGGGGTGGTGCACCAGTGGGTGCTGTCTTCCCATACAAGGGACATCTAGCATCATAAGAACAGTGGCCTACTAGACCACACTTAAAACAGGTCTTGGGCCCCTTGTGAACAGGCTTATCTGTCAGGGCCACTGCCTTCTTCTCAGGGGGAGGCTGGGAACCTTTCCCTTGGTTCCCTTGGGGATTACTTTGGGGCCCTTTCTGGAACTCCCTCTGTTTACCCTTGTCCCCCCACTCTTCTGCTGGGGACCCTGCCCACCTTTGGCAAAGTCTCCCACATGACCCTTCTGGACCCGGGTGTTCACCCAGCGGTCCGCCTCCTCAGCAAGCTTCCTAGGGTTAGTCAGCTTGCTATCAATAAGATGCTGGCGTAGCTCTGGAAAACAGTTATTTGACAAGTGCTCCCATGCAAGCAAATCATAGAGCGCCTCAAAATTATCCACTTTGCTACCCTTCACCCAACCATCCAATGCTCTGCAAAAGAAAGATACATATCCCACCCAAATGGTAGACTCCAGTTTTCTGCAATTTCTAAACCTTTGTCTATATAGCTCTGGGGTCAAACCAAATCTGGACATTAGGGCTCCCTTCATGTGGGTATAGGACATCTGCTCCTCTGTAGGCAAATATAACAAAGTGTCCCTCCCATCACTAACAAAGCGGCCCCACAACCCCGCTCCCCAATCCTTCTCCAGGGACCCGGTGGGCCAACATTGCAGCTTCATAAGCCCTAAACCACTGACCAATATCCTCATTCTTGTGGAAATCTTTAACTACATCTTTGGGAATGTAGGTTCTTGCTTCTACATGCACTGGCGGTGTGCTGCCACCAGAGGGAGGAACCTCTAACTTCTTGGCCTTGAGTTCCAATTCCCTCAATCCTCTCTCATGCTCAAAATGCATTCTCTTTTCCTCTAAGGCTAACTTCTTCATTTCTAACTCCATCCCAAGCTCTATTTTCTTGCTCTCTATGTCTTTCTGACCATCCATTTTGAGCCTAGCTAGCTCCAATTTATGCATCCTCTCCCTTGCTCTGTCCTCCAGCTCTCCTGGGGACAACCCTTGGAAGAAACACTGCTGCCCGCCCCTGAAGGTGCTTTCCCTCCAGTTGGGCCCCACTGGCCCCTCAAGGTGCTCATTTAAATCCTCTGCCTCCATTACTGGCTCCTCAGGATGCTCACTGGCATTCCTAGATTCTCACCTGGCCCTCAGCGCCTTTTGGTATTCCTCTTTCCTGGTGAGGCCTTTCACAGAGATTTTAAATTTCTTGCACAAAGCTTTGAGATAAGGCACAGTGTAAGTATCAATTCTCTCTTCTTCCCAAAACAATGTCTACAGATACTATGGATGCTGTCTTGCTCATGGTAGCAAAAAGACTGGCAGTTCTCAAGAATCAAAAATAGAAAAGAAGTTCCAAGGAAAGAAATTCTCAAAAAGTATGTGGTTGCGTTATGGTCTGCACTCACTATTAGTGTAGCACCAATCACTGTATATGAATCACAAATGCAAGTCCAAATCCTCACCGCTGACCACCAATGTTAGATTTGGGGTCTCTAGTTGGCATAGGTAGGTACCTGTGACAAATAGGGACCCCTTGCGTCTAGTCGGGGTGAGGCTACACTCCTAAAATAACCCCTGCTCACCCCCTTGGTAGCTTGGCACGAGGCAGGCAGGCTTATCTCAGAGGCAGTGTGTAAAGCATTTGTGAACACATACAGTAATACAGTGACAACACTACAGATGGACACCACACAGGTTGTATTATAAAAATAGTATTTTTATATAGACTTAACACAAGACCAAACGACAAAAATCCACAATACTGTACTCAAAAATAGACTTGAAAAGGTTATAAAAATAGTTCAGTTCTCTCAAGTTGTAGATGCGACACTTTACTCTCAATGTACCTTGAATGCGTAACGCAAAGAAAACAAAAGGGTCGCAGGGAAGGTGATGCGTCAGTTCCGTAAACTCAGGGGAGTGGATGCGTCGGTTCCTTACTGCTGCGCAGGGGAGTTGATGCTCGCTTCCTTACTGTGTGGGGAGTTGATGCGTCGGTTTCTTACTGCTCTCCGGTGCGATGCGATAAAAATGGCGTCTTGGCTGCGATGCGACAACGTTGGTGCGATGCGTGCACGCCCGACGGCCGTGCGGCGACTTGATGATCTTTGGAGCCGCGACAGGCCCTGCGACGCGCTTCTCCGGTGATGCGACGATGTCCTCTGTGGCAGCGTCCCGCTTCTCCGGCGATGCGCCGCGCTTCGGCGATGCGATGATGACAGCGGCGTCTCGCTTCCTCGGCGATGCGATGACAGCGGCTGCAGCGGCGACACGCTTCTCGTTGTTGCGTCGCGCTTCCAGCTCCCAGCGACACGCAGTCTCTCAGAAGGCCCAGCAGAGCATCAGGCACTTCAATTCCCAGCAAGGGAATTCAGGGGGGAGCAGGTTGGTGAGGTCTTGTATCCCTGAGACTTCAGGCAGGAGGCAAGCTCTAGTTCAAGCCCTTGGAGATTCTTCTTCAAGTTGATAGAAAGCACACTCAGTCCTTTTCTCCTTTCTTTGGCAATGAAGCAACCACTGCAGGCCAACCCCCAAACACACAGCACAGGGGTAGTCTCCTCCTTCAGCTTCCTGGTTCTTCTCCTCAGCAAAGGTTCGTCTTGATTCCCAGAAGTGATCTAAAGTTCTTGGGTCTGGGTCCCAATATTTATACTACTTTTCTCTTTGTTCTCTGAAGGCAGAGAGGCCTTTGCCTAGTCCAAAACCAGTTCTGGTCAGTCCTGGAGCACATTGTTTTTCTGACTCCTTCTTTCCTTTCAGAATGTGGGGCAGAGTGCTCAGCCGCCCGGCAGGAGGTGGAGCCAGCATTGTGGAAGGCAGGCACAGCCCTATTCAGACCCAGGTGCAACTCCTCCCTCCACTCTGGATGCAGATCTTTCTATTCAGCCCTGCGCTGACTCACCCTGTCTCCTGTAGCCACCCCAGCCCCTGTCACTCAATCTCCAGACAAGGAATACACAACCTAGCAGAGGCAGGCTTGGATAGTTAGGCAAGAAAATACCTACTTTCTAAAAGTGGTATTTTCAAACACAGAATGTTAAAACCAACTTCACTAAAAGATGTATTTTATCATTCTGAGTTCAGGCGTACTAAACTCGAATTTCTACCTGGTTCCCTGAGTCAGTTAGGATTATAAGATGAAATAATCTAACTGCCCATTCTGGCCTATGGGGAACAGGTAGCCTTGCAATAGTGAAAAACGAAAATGGCTGTAATTCACTATTAGGACATGCCACACACACCAGGGCATGTCCTACCTTTACCTACAATGCACCCTGCCCTTGGGCCTACCTTAGGGGTGACTAATATGTATAAAAGGGAAGGTTTAGGGACTGGCAAGTGGGTACACTTGCCTAGTCAACATGGCAGTACCAGACTGCCCACAGGCTCTGCAATGGCAGGCCTGAGACACACTTACAAGCTGCTCCGGTGGGTGGCACAACCAGTGCTGCAAGCCCACCAGCAGCATTTGATTTACAAGCCCTGGGCACACGCAGTGCACTGTACTAGGGTCTGACAGTAAGCCAAACAAGCCAATCATGGAGTCACTAATCCATACATCAATTTACCATAGGGAGCACTAGCACTGTGGCACTGAACAGCAGTGGCACAGTGCCCAAAAGCATCTTAAACCAGCAAAAACATAAGAGGCAACAGCAAAAAAATGGAAGGGAGACCCACGCCAATGGTGCCAGGTCTAACATTTTCTGTATTAAAAAGAACTCTACATTTGTAACTGGTTTTTATGTGGTGTTTTTCACTTTGTGTAATTGTTTGAAGCATTGCACCAATACTTTACACATTGCCTCTAAGTGAAGCCTGACTGCTCTGTGCCAAACTACCAGAAGGCGGAGCACAGTTAAATAAGAGTTGGCTTGTGCCTCACCCTGACAAGGATTGTGGCTGCTGCTTGACCAGAGTTTCACCCCCTCAACCAACAACCCAATTTCTTACAGTGCTTGAATTTTGATTGTTTTACCTTCCCTGTCGGGTTGTGTGTCCTGGAAGCATATATATGTTTCCCCTCTAAAGTGAGGAGGTAGAGCATAGATATGTGCTCAAATGTTGAAGCACAGGATGATTTTCTATTGCAGCATTTCAATAGCAGTATTTGTACCTCTAGTCAAGGTCTCAAAGCACTCTCCAAGTGGGTGACCAGTTAGGACACAATATTCCAGTGCAAGGATGTGAATGGCTATTGGTTGTGATGTCAACTAAAGTGTAAAGTTTTCTTGTCATGCCAAACTTGTCACAGCAGCGTCCAACGCATAAAGTGGTATACAAGAGAAAGTGTGAGGGATGGTTTCACAGGCAGCGTATACAATCCAGTCTCGTATTTTAGGAGAGCCCACACCTTTGTTGCTGAACTGAGTACTGCTGGCTTTGACAATCATAATTCTTTATGAGGGCAAGTGTCAAGGTTTCCATGGCTGGTCAGTAGAAGGAACTACTTATTGTCAAAGTCCAATCTTTGGAAGTATTATTGTTCAACCATTACTAAACCTCTTTATGTTGTCCTTGCAGGAGCGATAGAAGGTAAACTTCAGGAGGCACTGTTATGCCTCCTGTAAGCCACTGTGTGGAGTCCACCAAAGAAGTGACAATGGAGTCGCCTGTAATATGTAGTGGTTGCAGGAAGCCCAGATTAATGCCAAATACAGTATCCATGCGCAAGAGAGGTGCAACCCATGGCTTGCACTGGTTAGAGACAGCCAGCTAAATACACATTGTTGCCACCCAGGAGCAACAGAGGAGCAGCACCTGGTGTGCACTGCTTACAGGCAGCCAGGATTAATGCCAAATACAGTGTCCAGAAGCAAGCAAGGAGCAGCATATAATGTGCACTGGTTACAAGCAGCCAGATAAACGCCCTCTGGGTCCACCAAGGAGTAACATAAAAACTATAAACAGATGCAGTATAGGTACCTATATTGTTAGAAATGATTATGCTCTTGTCTGAGTTGACGGCTCATTTTGTTTCTTGCTGGGAGTGGTGTGAGCAGGGTTTCCGGCCCAAGACCGAAACAAGGGAGTCATCTTTTACATCAGATGCCTTTAATTTCAGGAAGCACCAACCAATGGGATTCCCTGGGGAATGTGAAGCAAAATAACACATGGTCACATGACATACTCACGTGGGTAAGGTTAGCTAATCACAACCCAGACCAGTAGCCATTTAAGAGAACTGTGATGCTCAGCCCAAAACATTTCTTCACAAATAGATTTAATTAGCAATAGTGGCAATCTTTGAAAAAGCAAGCTAAAAACATAGCATGTTTAAGGAAGTCTTTTATGCAGCAGCAAAACATATTCGTACCCAAAACTGACTATTTTTAACTTTCACACAACCCAATATGCTATGTCTAGCTTGGGTTGCTTTACTCTTCTTGCTGAGTACATATCATTCTAGAATGAGTATGCTCGGTTGTGTTGTGATTCTAGAGTGCAGGATAGCTGGCAGGTGATGCGGGGGATGGTCTGCGGTTGTTTCTTTGCTTTCTCCTGTACCTAAATGCAGCTTGAAGAAAACTCATGTGGTCCGTACTGTTGCTCTGTATCTTAACTACTCTCAATTCTTGCTCGGACATTTTCAATTACTTCCTTAGCCTTACTTTCCTCCCAATCAGGTCAACCATGCAGGAAACAATGTGTTCACGGATGATCTACCTCTGAACTTGTGGAACGGTGTATGTAAGCCCTTTACGTTGTTTGGAGTATTGCAGTAGGCGCATACAGTGGCTCAAAGGCATGTTCCACTTTAGCATCATTCACCACTGAACCTCTGATACGCTCACTTGCCGTCTCATTCTTCCTTTAAGCCAAACCATTCTTCTGCGGATGGTATAGGCTGCACCTAAAAACTGTTATCAGATGCACCAGAGTCTGTGTTCAAAGCAATAATTCTCATAGCTGTGTGAGTGGTACTGAACGCCAAAGTGAGTTAAGGATTTTGCTTGAACTATTTCTTTTTTCTCAAATGTAATTCTTGCATGGTTTATTCCCGCAACAAGTTTTAGTGGTATTGTTTATTCTCTTTTGCTGTTTGTTCTCAGTATGTTCTACTTTTGATTATTCTATCTTATTTATCATGTTTCTTAATATGTGTTATGCTAATGAAAGTGGGAAGCGTGTTAGGTCTAGCTTGGATTTCTTCACTCGTCTTGCTGCATGCCTGTCATTCTAGAACGCTTAGGCTTGGTTGAGCTGTGATTCTAGAGTGCGTGGTGGTTGGCATCACACGCAGGTGGATGTATTATGCTTGTTGTATCTGTCCCTTGAGACTCAAGGAAGATTTTGTACTCATTAGAACTGTGCTTGTTTTTTTCTCAAACATACTTCTTGCATGATTTATTCCTGGAATAGGTTTCAGTGGTACTGTTTATTCTCTTTTGCTGTTTTTTCTCAGGATGTTTTGGTCTGATTATTCTATATTATTTAGTACTTTTCTTAATGTTGTGTTAATGGGAAGGGGGAGGTGTGTTATGTTTTGCTTGGGTGCTTTACTCTTCTTGTTGCATGCACATCATTCCTGAACACATGCTGGGTTATGCTGAGAGTAGGGTGCAGGGGATTTGCAAGCAGACGCAGGGGGCTGCACTAGTCTTATTGTATTGTGGCTGTCCCATGTTTTCTCCTGTACTTAAATAAATGCACCTTGAACAGAATTGACGTGGTTCGTGCCATGGCTCCACATCTTGATTCAATATTACAAAGAAAAGGAGGTTTTGCTATCAAGGAAAAGTATGAATGCTGTTTCTGAAACGAAACCAAAAAAGATGCCATTTTACCCAGTGAAAGGTAGTCACAGAGACCTCAGCAGAGATTTGAAAACAAACAAGACCAGGCTAGCAATGCAGCAGGCCTCATGGTACGTGTTGTTTACAGAACAGAGTGAGGAAGTCACAAAGGTTGTCAATATACAGGAGCTTGAGTCCAAGAATAAGTACAACTGCGGGCTTCTCTTTTGAAGAATGTGTGACAATAAGGTCCTCCCGACTCTAGTGCCCTTGTTGGCAATTATAGTACACCAGCAATTAGAGTACACTAGTCATAAAAAAGAAAAATACTTTAAGACTTGTTTTTATGTATGGCATGAGTGTGACTGTGTAAAATACAGAAGTGGATAATTAAACTAGCTATCCTTGAACAGATGGACTAACAGGGATATGAGACTGGTCCTGAGGAAAGCCACATGACCCATAGGGACAACAAAAATGGCTGAAACATGTAGACCCCCTCAATGCAGAAGTAATTAATTGTCTCTAGAGGCCTGGCATTTGTTTTTAACCATGCTAGGGTGTTAGACCTGTCATCCTAGGGTGGTCTTTTCCCAACTCTTTGCCTTCTTACCTCCACTTTTTGCTGTATCTTTTTGTTGGCCCTAGGACTCTGAGCACTTTACCACTGCTTACCAGTGCTAAAGTGCATGTGCTTCTCCCCTAAACATGATGACAGTGGTTTATACCTGGTTAGCATATTTAAGTTACCTGTAAGTCCCTTGTTAAGTGGTATACCATATACCAAGGGCCTGTAATCTAAATGCTACTAGTGGGCCTGCAGCACTAATTGTGCCACCCACACAAGTGGCCTTTGAAACGGGTCTCAGGCCTGCCATTGCAGGTAATGTGTGTGCAGTTTACTGCCCTTTCAACGTACCATTTAAAACTACTTGCCAAGCCTTCTACTCCCCTTTCATTACACATATGTCACCCCTAAGGTAGGCCCTAGGTAGCTCTAAGGGCATGGTGCTGTGTAAGTAAAAGGTAGGACATGCACTTTCAAGTTTTACACGTCCTGGTAGTGACAAATAGCTAAATTAGTTTTTCATTACCGTGAGGCCTACTCCTCTCATAGGCGAGCATTGGGAATTCCTTAAAACACTTTAAAGCTGTAATTCCTGATTAGAAAGGAGTAGCTGCATCATGATTCATATATTTAGAATGGTAATGATAATTGTAAAGCTGGATTTAACATTACTATTTTAGACATGCCACTTTTAGAAAGTGGACATTTCCCTACTCTTACTGCTTTAAGTGCCTTGCATCCTGTCTCCAATACACGTCTGGGCTGGGTGACCGCTACACTTTGTGCATTCCCTCTAGGCAGCCACAAACACAGGAAGGGTGGGTATGACAGGGGCCTCATCTGCATTCTGATAGCCTTCCTGGGCAGGAAGAGGGAGAGGGAGCTGACACTTATATCTGAACAAACAGTGTCTTATCCCCACACAAAAGACTGATTCCCCCCCACCCACAGATAGCCTGGCAGACAGGGCTGGGATGAAGGGGGACCTGTGCACTGCTTTGAAGTCACCACCCCACTTCAAAGGCACATTTGGGTATAAGTAGTGGGGTTCTGACTCTATCAAGACAGTACACTACTGTACCTGTGAAGAACTCTGCCAGGAGTAAAGACTGCTGTGCTACAAGGATTGCCACTCTTCTTGCCCTACTGTTCTATGGAACTGCTTCATTGCTTTGCTGAGCTGCCCTGCTGAAGATAAGGACTGGTCCCATCGCACTAGAACCCAGAGTGACTCCAAGTCCTCGCTGGCTTGCCTCCTGTTTTCTGAAGTCTCAGGGTCATAAAAGACTTCTTGCAACTCTGCTGGTGCTGCTGGACTCTGTGATCTGTGAGTCCTACCATTGCCTGAGGTGCCCCCTCCAGTCTTAGGCCTCAGAAGAGGGATCTGCAGTTGTTTTGCCACAAAACCGACACATTGTCACTACTGCGCCGATCGGAACCCAACGCAGTGCCAATCTGTAGTCATCCCTGCACAGCTTGATGATGACAAAGTGCTGATCCGAGGTCCTGACTGCGAGGTTCGACTCCAACGCAGCATCGATCAGCACCGATCTGAGGTCCCGACTGCGAGTCTCAACTTCGACGCATCGACACAACTGTGTGAATTGGAACCAACGCATTGTACTCTCGACGGCGAAGCTTTGCTCCATCTAAGGTACTTTATCAGCAGGACCTGCTTGAGTCCTGTAGCCGGCCTGCAGTCCATCACGATTGGCCTTAACTCTGTATTTAACCTGGTCTAGCATGACCTCAAATAACCTTTTAGCGCTATCGACTTCTAAGCATTATTTTTGGTTTATTCTTTAAAAATTCATAAGTTTGGTTCTACTAATTGGATTGTTTCGTTTGTGGTCCCTACTTGGACGAGGTGCATACCTCTGCTAACTAGAGACCCAATTTCTAACACAGGGGACCTCCTAATAGAGGGCACGTACATCCAGTAATCATTATACACTCTTGGATCATTTCCCTTTTAAAGTGCTTCCTTGATGTTCAAGGTAGAGCTCGTCCAGCTACTGAGGGTATCTGGACGAGGTCTCAATGATATGGTTCCAGAACCTCTGGTGGGTAAGAGTCCTTTTAACAACTAGAGTGGCTCTTTTGATCAGTGTAAGGGTGATTTCAATACCAAGAGTGGGCTGTCTCTCTCTTTGTTTACTATGTCTCACAGGCACCTTTTGAGGTGTTATGTTAATGGGTGCCACCACTTTGTCTAGACGAGCTAACCATGACATCAAAACAAGCTACATTTTCTGCCTGTCTGAAAATAGCTTTAGCCACCTACTGTAGATTTGTAATAATCTGAATATTGGAGATATTAAAATGTTGCGAGTGGGGGAGAAAGTCTATACATGATCTTAAAGCAATCTTATACTTTAGAAGGCAAACGCTCTAAGGTGAGGCTCAGGGGCAGGAGTAAAATGTGACATACATGTCTATGCAGACATGAATTGCCTCCTCAGGGCAAAGTTCAATAGCTGAAACCTCTACATAGAAACAGGTTAACAGTGTTTCTGGTCTCGAACGTCAAGATGAATATGACTTGGGTCTTGGGCAATTCTTAGTGTATAAGACACTGAATGGATTAGCAGTACCCGAACAGACACTGAGGTGCAAGGCACCCACTACTTTGCCACTACTTTAGACCCTCCTCACCCATTGCACTGCCAGGCGAGCAGTCTCTTGTCTATATGCTGCCTTATTGCAACGAGCGAGACCTTTACAACGCCCATTGAAAGAATGGTGGGAGGTACACCTGGGCTGGGAGATAACACCTGAAGACTGGAAATAGGGGCTATGCAGTGTGAAAATTATTTCCAAAACTGTTATCCTGCGATACACACATTTCAACTACCTACATCACACCTACCTGACACCAGCGCATATTGGGCGTATGTACTCGGGAGTATCGACACAATGCCCAAGATGCTGGCAACGGAGGCAGATTTAATTCGCATGGTGTTGGCTGGCTAGTGATAGTACAGTTCTGGGAGAAGGTAAGTTGGGCTATATTGAAGCTCATGGGGAGATTGTTTCCGAGGGGTATGGAGAGATGCGATGCGTCTTTGGCATAGCCAAGAGTAACAAGAAAACTCAACACTTTTGCAGATTCCTCAATCTAGCAATGGTATTGGCTAAGAGGCGCATAGCAATGATATGAAAGGCAGCAATTGCACCAAATATAAGGGAATGGCTGCCAGAATTACAAAGGCTGACTGTGATGGAGATAGATGCCTTGTCGGCTCTTCGGGCAGAGAGAGGCACTGAAATCAGATGCATACAATGGGACTGTATCCTAGAGAAAATTGAGGCCAACTCTGATGAAAAGCCCCCCTGTGGAGATTGAACTGGATATCCATATGGTGATGACAATGGGATTCAGAAGTAGTAAAAGCAAACAATACATATAAGCCCACACGTTCCTGGGCACGACCTGTAAGAGCGGGACAGGGTTGGACCTGACCCATACTCCTCTCCCTACCTGTGCCACCCTCCCTGTCAGAAGCCGGTCACCGTCCAAAGGACACCCACACATGAGATGGCCCATAGCGACACATAATACTCTTTATTATTGAGTCCCAGTGCTCAGTTGGGTTATGTGTTTATTGTAAATAATGGTTATATTTTCCCATGCATTGTAGTTGAATACTGTGACCATCAGACACAGAAGACTGGGTTGCACGCTGAACATGTTTGTAACTATTGTTTGATCTATGTGATGGTGTTACATTTCTTTGTGAGACGGAACTGTCTTCCACACTGTACTCATAAACGTAATAAAGAACTACGATGAAAAAAAAAGAGTGCCTCTGGTCCCAAACCTTTCACCATCTGACCTGTCCCTTACTGCTTTTTGTAAGAAATTTGGTAATAGCAAAATTTTACATTAACGTGGAACTGTGCCTTGGATCTTTCTGAATTTGCATTACTGTTGCCCTTCTCAGTCCTTCCCACCCCTTAGTACTGTAGCTAGTTTTCTGTAATTCCTTCCGTTTATTCCCAGCTCATGGTCACAACCAATTTACATCTTGATTAAGCCCATATTAGTTTTTACTGTCAATTGTAGTTTCAATAGATCTAGAGATAGGTTTGATGGGGGCGTGGCTTGGTCAGAAACCCAGCATGCAAAGTAATTCAAGCTCTGTGGAGCTGCTCAATCTTCACCCTTTTATCCCCATTGAATGAAGTTTACTTGTCAACAAAGACAGAGTGCTTGAAAAAAGCGCTTAACCATTTAGAACCACTCTCGAAAGGCACTGTTTAGAGAGTTCCGACTCATCCCCTGCTTCCTTAATAGAGTGCTTTGAAGGCCGCCGCTGAATGGTGAGCGTTAAGCAGTGTTTGTAGGGCATGGCTAAAAGGCGAGGGCTAATAACCTGGTGCAAAGACGCGAGGGAGTCGATTTATATATAAAAATAAGATTATTTATTTTAGTGCCATAAAACAACTCGTCGCCTTTGTAAAGACGCGAGGGAGTCCACTGGTGCAAGAGCAAAAGACGTCCTGCTCCAGCAAACTCCAACCGCTTCTCCCCCAAGTTAAACAAACACAATTTACATCAGTGAATTCCAATTACATCAGTGAATTCTAAATGACGTAGTTAAATTCCACAATACCTCACAACAGCCATGCAACAGGAAGCTATTCCATGGTTAAACACTACACGAATTAACACAAACGAAAGGAGAAAAAGTACGATTTACCACACCTGGTGCTGTCTGTCTGTGCTGCTGTCCGCAACCCTGTCTGGCATTGGAGAAGGCTGAACGTCTCTTTAGTGGCACAGTGGGAAGTGTGGCCAGAGGTGAGAAAAGAAGCCCTCCACTATGATTCACAACTTCACAGGGAACATCATAATGTTTTCTATCTCGTCCATCACCAATGCCTTTTTGACACCATCAAAGCTGCACCTCTGTTTTTGCACCAGGAGGGTGAATTCCAGGAATATCTTTATTTTTTCGAATTTTCACAGTGTTTTCTTCCTTGCTTTCTGATTGCCTGTAGTATCACGTCCTTATCCTGATAATTGAAGATGTTAGCAATAATTGTTCTTGTGGGGCTCCAGGTTGAGGGAAGGGATAGGGATAGGGGATCTATGAGCTCACTCAACTTAGATGAAATGGAATAGCTGTAGGAAATTGGACTCTGTTGCAGTACCACCACCCCCGCCCCACACTTTTTATCTGGTATCTGGTGCAGCTTTGACTGTAGGCCGCCAGGAAGGGGGCCAGTTTTAGGCCCTGGGGGGCCGTTTTTGTTACCGGCGGCCGGCAATATCGGCCCCCTATAACAAAAACGGCCGAAATCGGCCTTATCAAACAGCTCGACCGCACCCCCTTCTCACCCTCAGGGGGGCCGGCCGAGCTGTTTGCCAGGGCCGGTTTCGTTTCCCAGTCCAGCCCTGCTGGGTTCCTGATAACCAGGTCCTCAGTACCAGTCTTCCTTTCCTAAAACTGTACGATTGTTCCACAAATGGCACTCCTTTAGGATCCTTGTAAGTCCCTAGTAAGTGGTACCCCTCGTACCTAGGGCCTTGAAACTAAAGAGGGTTGCTAAGGGCTGCTGCACAAATTGTGTGTAGTGATGAAGTCCAGACAGATAGATGTAGTTCAAGATGATTTATTGTAGATATGTAGATGAGCCCCACCAGGAGCAGCCAGCATGCTGCTCAGCCCCATCATAACTGTGGCTTTTCTTGACAGACACCCAACATTCCGTAGTACATCATCATATTGTAACATTCTACTGGCAAGACATGTGGTGGAAATGACATACACAAGAATGTATAGTAAACTATAATACTACATATCTCCTTTTCTTCCAACACAACAAATAAGATAAAAACCCAAAGAAGAACAAGAGAGCACCGATCCTTACATCCAGACACACCTAGGGGCCAGACAGGTATGACAGGAGGCAAAGCACAGCATGAGAAATAAAGAAGACAGAGAGGAAAATGAATGAATAAGATAACATCACTCCTACTTCCCTGTAAACAACATAGCAATGGAAAATCAACATTATAAAACAATAAGGCTTAATGTAAACAGGGTGAAGAAAGAATGAATGAATAAGATAGCATCATTCCTGCTTCCCTGTAAACAACGGTTGTATGACGTTACAACGCATTCCGTTGCAACGCATGCCTTTACCACGCATGCGTTACAACGGAATGCCTTTCCTACGCATAACTTTTACCACGAATATTCCTTTACCATGCATTCTTTTACAACGATTTTCGTTGTAAATTTATGCATGGTAAGGGCATACTCTTGGTAATGGTTATTCCCCCACCCCTAAACCCTTCTTACATATACCCCTCCCCGCCCCTTAACCTTTAAATCGGACCTCTTCTTTTTTTTTTCAAATTCCCCTTACCTCTCCACGTCGTGGCTTCTTCTTCATCTTCCGTGTTGACGTTGAACGTCGTAAGAGGAAACGGAAGTGTCTTTCCGTTTCCTCTTACGACGCCGATTGCCTCTTCTTCGCTTCTTTTTCTGGTGAGTTTTTTGGGGAAACCCCCAAGCCCCCTTTTTCAAGCGTTTTTTTTGGGGGAGACCCCCAAGCCCCCATTTTTTTTTTGCCTTTAGCACACATGCCTTTACTACGTATCTCGTAGTAAAGGTATGCGTGGTAAAGGCTTCGTTGTAACCACGCATGCGTTGTAATGCATGCGTGGTTAAGTTATGCGTGGAAACGGCCTCGTTGTAGTGGCCGTTTCCCGTAAACAACATAGCAATGGAAAATCGACATTGTAAAGCAATGAGGGTTAAAGTAAACAGGATAAAGAACAATTGAGAGTGGAATTGACAAATTGAGACAACCTCGTGAAGAGGTCACATGTCGTGCACTGAAATAATGGGACCAAACCCATATGACACACACTGTGTGTGTTAAAAATATAATAGACCGTGCAAAGACAACCTGGATAACCTCGTGTAGAGATCACTTGACGTCCGTGTAAGGACTTGGACAACCTCCTGTAGAGGTCACTTGACGTCCATGTGAGGACAACCTGGACAACCTCCTGTAGAGGTCACTTGACGTCCATGAGAGGACAATCTGGACAACCTCGTGTAGAGATCACTTGACATGCACCGTAATGGAAATAAATCCCATACTACACACACTGTGTGAAGTAATAGTATGATAGAAAATTGAACATGAACCTAAGACATACCCCAAAAGTGAGGTTAGCCAAGGTAAGGTAACGTATAAGGGTAAGAACCCATGTAATATACTTCAAAATAGATTTGAAACGGTGAGTAGTACAAATGGGCAAATGTACATAGAGCAAATGGGACTAACACCCATTGCAATCCCTACTAGGGAAAACTGCAGTCATGCATGTAAATCGTAAATGTACAATAAGCCCAAACATAGAAGCATATGGTAAAACAGGCTAAAATTGCAAAATACATTAACATTTCGCTTCATCATGAACAACCAAGAATGTCTTGTAATACCACCAGTGAGCGAAGTCTCACTCGAGTTGACTGAAGAAGCCAGCATGTGAAGCACCTCGGGCGCCTGCACTAAGGACAAGTTAGTAGAAACTCGAAACAGTACCTCCATAATCCACATGAAAATTGAAGACCTCACTTTGATCCAACGGCGTCACCGGTCACATCTTGGAAGCTGTAAACTTTATTGAAAACGTGTTGCGAGTAAAAGCAATTCGGCTGGCAATAACGAGCAGCACTGCAGGATGCAGTATACACTGAACACTTCGAGATTTATGTGCTCCAGTGCTACTTCCAAGAACAAGATGGCGGCGCGTTGTCACGGCCGCGCCGGATGGCTTGCGGTAAAGGCGTGCTCCCCAACCTTGTACAGCAACAGGCTGTGGCGCGAAGAAGAATTATGTCACAGAGAAACCATGGAAGGCAGCAGGAGGCAGGTAGGGGTGCGCGTGCTGACAATGACTCGTGCCTCCGTTTTTTTAAAGTAACAAAACGGATGAACTGGCACTGCTGGCAGAAAGGCTCAAAGGACCCCAAACAATAAGAGACGAAAACTGCCTCACATCACACATCATGGTTCGCAACAAAGAGAAGACAAACCTCTTCAGTAGAGCCAGTTAGAGTACACGAGCAGCTTCAATAGATGGCAGTCGCTTAAGACTTTTGAACCGGAGGTTGGTACAAGTAGCGCACGAACAGAGAATAGCCAGCAGCAAAACAGTTCATTCCAAGTAAACTGACTCACCAGCAGTAGGTCCTTTAGGTATGTGCCAGAGCATGTTGCAGGTGATAGGAGTCGCTTAAGTACGCTGTCATACACGGACAATGAAGCATTATAAACATTGCCAGTCTTTCTATAAAGAGCTGGCTCACATACCAGACTCTGTTGATGTCGAGTTCACACCGTGGTAGACAGATGTCTGAAGGTCTGCCGGTCTTGAAAGTAAAGTGGTTAGCAGTTCCTAGTGAGTTGAGAGTTAAGCGTCTTAAGAATAAACTGGAACAGAGTCACATGTAAGACCACACCGCTCTTGTGTGGCCTCGGACACAGTAACACGTGGCGTGTGCTAGAGTGCACGTAGGTAGGTTAGCAACAGCGGGTCACTAGTCGCTCCTCTGTGAAACTCCACACAATGATGACTGAAAAATAGACGCCCCACACAACATGGGCAGCTTTTAAGGTTGCACAATGCCAGGCGCTCCAAATGTCCTTAAAAATCACAAACTGCGCAGCATTAAAAATAGAAATGACAAGTAAAAAGTCTAAAATGATAAAGCTTACTTCTCTTGAAGGCACAGTTAATATTGATGTAGACACATGACACAGAGACAGAAGATGTGGCCACTTGAGGTTGAATAAAATGCGCAAGGATTGCTTTGATCATGAAAGACGCTTGAAGACAGACCATCCATAGAGTAGCACTGTTCTTGAGTGGAGCTTGGGCAGTCCATTCACTGTGACAGGCTTGTGTGAAGTGGGATCTGGCACACGCACTTTGGGGGCGACCGGTGAGGAGGTCACTGGTGGGGCTCAGGGTGCCAGAGTCCTTGTTCAAATCGTAGCTTGTAGTTTCTTGTTGCCTCTTTTGAAAAATCATGATTTCTTTGACATTGAATTCTTTTGTTGAGCACGTAGAACGAGGGTAAGTTTCCAGATCGTCGCCAGAAAAATGTAGTGATGAAGTCCAGACAGATAGATGTAGTACAAGATGATTTATTGTAGATATGTAGATGAGCCCCACCAGGAGCAGCCAGCATGCTGCTCAGCCCCATCATAACTGTGGCTTTTCTTGACAGACACCCAACATTCCGTAGTACATCATCATATTGTAACATTCTACTGGCAAGACATGTGGTGGAAATGGCATACACAAGAATGTATAGTAAACTAGAATACTACATTGTGCCACCCTAAGGGACCCCTCACCAAGCTCATGCAACCCTCCACTGCCATTGCTGTGTCTTGGTGTAGAGAAAAACGAAGAGTCGACATGGCACACACCTCTGTGTGCCATGCCAGTAAAACACTGCATGTAGGGGTGTAGTCACCCCTACAGCAGGCCTAATAGCCCGAAGGCAGGGTGCACTATTCCCATGTGTGGGCATATCTGCCTCAGTGGATGTATCCCCATGATATCTAAGTTCACCCTTAGATATTACGAGTGAGCAGGGAAGTCATCATAATCTCGAGTGTCCAGCCCATGTATATGGGCTGTACACTCGAGATTACGAGTTCCCCAGCTACATGATGGTTTCACTGTACCCCAAGGTGTTTGGTACCAAATGCCTTGTCTTGATAAACCCACACTGATGCCAGAGGTGGATTTATCAGTTAATGCACCCAGAGAGCACCTTAGATGTGCCTCCTGAAACCTACCGACTACTAGTGTGTTGACGGGAGACATCCTTTACCACGCAACATTTACAACGCGATGCTTTTACATCGCGGTCATTACAACGCAAGTCGTTACAACGACTTGCGCTGGATGGCGCTCTAACCTAAGGAATAGTATGATTTACTATTCCAACACCTTCCCTACTGTACGTAGACTGGAGTTGGAATAGTAAATAATACTATTCCTAAGTCCAGCGCCCTCCAGCGCAAGTCGTTGTAACGACTTGCGTTGTAACGAACGCGATGTAAAATACTGCATTGTAAATGTATGCGTAGTAACGTCATACATTCTGTGTTGACTGACCGGTCTCAACCAGCCAGCCACCATAGACAGGTTTCTGACCTCCTGAGGTGAGAGCCTTCACTCTCGGAGGCCAGGAATAAAGCCTGCTCTGGGCGGAGGTGTTCACACCTCCTCCACGCAGGATGTGCTCTCCAGGCAGTGGCGGCTCCTCCGCTATGGCAGAGGAGCGTCGCCCCACTGCTTTCAAGCAGTGTAAGGAGAGGAAACATAACATGATAATAACTTTCAGTTATTATCATGTTATGTTTCCTTTGCGGGCGGAGGGGCAGGGCTGCTCTGCACATGGAGCAGAGCAGGGGCGGAGTGGTTTGCCCACTCAAGTGCGCAATGACTGTTTGGTCGCCCAAACCAGTCATGCGCACTTTCCCCAACTCCATGCAGACTGCATTATAGCCTGCATGGAGAACAAGCCCAGGCTCCCATTCCCTGGTTGAGCATCCAACCAGGACGCTCACAACCAATCACAATGCTGTATTGCAGCTTTGTGATTTGTCAGGGGAGCCTGGGTGCCTACCAATCACAACGCAGTGGGGCCTGGCTGTGCTTCCGGAGAAGAGCAGGAGCGGAGACGCAAGACCCGGCGGAAAGGTAAGTAATTTTTTTTATTTTTTTATTATGCACGATCACTCCCCTCTGCGCGACCTGTGAGCTGCCCGCCCCGCCACCCGCTAGCCATGCCTGCCGCTGCTGTTTCCAGGGCGGGAAGCTTCAAAGCTTTAAAGGCCCTGCCACCTTTGTTATGCGCCCCAGCGTCTCCAGATAGTGGAGACGCCCACCCCCCTGACCTGACCCCACTTTGTGGCGGCAAAACAGACAGGAAAATTAGTAAGATTAGGAGGTGTGCCCACATTCAACCAGCATTACCTCTAGGGCGGGCCAGCTGATGTGGACCCCACTTTTCAAATTCCTCCATCTTGTTTTGGATGAAATTAGCATTCTAGAGTCAGTGTTATGTCCACTTCCTATAGGAAGTGGTCACATAGAGGGTTTAGACACCCTAAAGGTAGGTAGCCCATTGGCTACTACCTGTCACTCCCCTTAACGCCCCTAAATTGAGTATTTAGGTGAGACCCAAGAACTCAGATTCTACGGATCAAGAGAAGAATGACAAAGAAAAGTCACTGCTTGGCGAGAACTGCAGCAGATCTTTGGACTTTGGCGTGAAACCCTGCCCATCCTCAGCCCTCTCTCGACAATCGCCACAGAGTGACTCGTCCTGCAAGCTGGAGAACTGCCAAAGCCTTGGGTAGCCTGCCAGCACTTCAAAATCACCTACGGTCTCCCTTGGAGTAGAGGAGCTACTCCCCTGCAGACCGCAGGCACAGCAATCTGATCTGTCTCCCCTCCGCATATGAAGAAATCAGGACCGACCGGAACCATGCAGCACCACCCCCTAGGGTACCAGACGCCCTGCACCAAACTCCAACACTGGGAGTCCAGTCCAGATTCTCACTGCATCAAGACCAAGCAGCCGTCAAGGGACATCAGCATCATTGGGACCCACTTCGAGAGTGGCCCAGCTGCCTTGATTTTGCCCCTGCCAGATGTTTGTCCCTGACTGCGAGGTGCTTCTTTGCTCACCCAGCTGACCTAAACATTTTGCACCTGAGCTGCCTGGCCCAGGTACCGACAAATCGGCCTGTTGAAAGGCAGGGCTGAGATTTATGGTAGGCCAATGTGGACACTGACATCAAATTGTGCTAATCTATACCTGAAGACATGTTTCTTCTCCTCTGAGTTTTGAGTTCCTATTGCAGAGCTCGCATGTGCCATCTGGTATGTTTAGCCAGCAGGATGTAGGAGGCCATCAACTCCAGGAGGCTCATACACATCGCATTGGGATTCAGGGCAGAGGCTGAAATATCAGGATCATAGCCTGAATGGCCTGGTTTCTCTGCTCCGTGGGAAAGGCACCAAACCGTACTGTATGTAGAATAGCTCCGATGAACAGGAGTGTCTGCGAAGGAGTCAGGTGTGACTTTGGCAAATTGATAGTGAACATCAATGATGTTAAGAGGTTCACCGTTGTCTGGGGGTGGCTGATGACTGCCTGGGGAAAGCTAACTTCAGAAGGTAAGGAAACACTAGGACCCAAACTTTCAAAGGTTTGCTGCTACCACTCTGAACACCTCAGGGGCATTGGTGAGGTTAAAAGGGAGCTTGGCAAACTGGAAATGCACCTGGTCCACTGTGAATGTGAGGGAGAGCAAGGTATATTACCCCTGGAGCCCTTTCACACACCTCTCACAACCCCAGCCTCCTGCTGTTTCAAGCCGCGGTTATCTCGTAGCTGGAAGGAAGAGAACAAAGGGTTAAACAGCTTTCCACGAACTCTCCTGTGCAGAAAGAAGGTGGACCCACCCAATCGATCAACCAACCAGGAGCTAGGAGAAAAAGACGTCACCCAAGCAAGACCGCGCAAACCTGGAGACGAAGGGCGGAGCTGGAAAAAGCCGGAAGACGCCACAGAGAAGAGCCCGAGGGGAACGCCGTTGGTGGAAGCAGTGAAACCGAGCAAGGACCCCGGAACCAGAGATACCGAGGTCGGCGAGGAGACTCCAGAGGACTGGAGTGAGGAGTGGTGAACACCCCAGGATAGGCCTATTCACTGCTGCACTCAGGAGAGTTGCGGCCCTGGCGGTGAGTGTCCTGGACGGGGGAGGGAGGGAGGCGTAAGGATAAAGGGGGTCGGGACGAAGCAAGACCCTAAAGTACGGAGCCGTGAGGGGATTACGGCGAGAGACGCCGGATATTGTTTGTTTAAGCCGCATTTTCTTTCCCTTCTGTCCCTTGGGGTCAGAAATTAAACCCTGGATACGAGTGAGAACCAAAAACTGATCAGGCTGGGATATTATTACGAGTGAAAACAGCTCTATGCTAAATTATTGATGTTCCAGTATTCTAAAGAGACCAGATGACAGCGGGTCATTCCTTTGTTGATTATCTCTTGTTGTCCAGTTGTATTCCTTGCTTATCCCTCACTGCTTTGGTGTGGGTTTTTCCATTCACTTTGAGGAGGGAGAAGGAGGGTAAAAGAGTGTGTGTGTGAAAAGGGGAAAGGATCTACCCTCACACCAATATTCTCCCCCACGTCTATAGCACACCTTTTTTTTTTTCTTCAAATCCAAAGCGCCTGAGTCATTTCCCTCTCCAATCACTCCGGGTGTGGTGAAGGATACTCTCCTATCCCCAACCCATAAAACCAAAAGATACTTACCGCCGTTTTCTTCTCTTTTCAAGCCTCCTGGGGACATATTCCTAGAGAAGACAACCCTGAAAGAAGGAAGAAAAGACGTAACCAACAAGAAGAAACCGGGGCTCGGAACACCAATGTTAATATGTATACCCCAACCCTCTAATAAAGTACGCCAAAATTGAGAAGCATATCAAGCCTCCTCGATTGTGTTTCCGCCCATCCCTCCCACAGTGAACCACAAGTAACTCCTGTGGATCTGCATGACGGTGATAAGAAAATAAGTGCCCTGCACGTCTAATTCCACCGTCCACTCTCTGATGCCCAGGAAAGACAGGACCGGACCTGGACTAGCATGAGCATCTTTTTTTCAAGTTTAATAGATTTTTATTTGAAGGAAAAAACAAGTCATCGTAAGAACAGCGGTACATTCCAATTGAATATAAAGTGATGACAATAAATCATACAATGTATATAAATTAAAGACAATGAAAAGTAGCAGAAAAGAAAGAAAAATATAAGTGGAAAAGTTAATCTTTTAAATGAAGAAAAAAGTAACACAGAGCTCATCTATAAGTCACTTATATAAAGCATCATAGTAAAAACCATAGCAATTAAACAATGGGATCAACCATAAATTAAAATGTTATATTTAATACAAAGGAACATTCAAGGAGATTTGGTAACTTCTTCAATTGATGGTTGATGGTTAGCAGAATTTTGAGAGGAAAAGTCAATGAAAATCGTGACAGGTAACCAAATAGCATCTCTCTTTCTAGCTAGACCAATGGAAGCTACGTCAAGACCATAATTTTAGGATATATCATACCTCCATGCTTGGAAAGATATACTGGAGGAGTCTTTCCAATTTTTTGTTCTTTGTTGAAAAGCAACAGCCAATAAAATATTAATAATATCAACATTTAAAGAAGAACATTTCCATCTGACAAAATACCTAAAAATATATTTGAATAAGAAAAAGAAACATTGCTGTGAAAAATATAATAAATTTGTTTCCACACTTTCAACCAGATTTGGTAGTTATGTGGGCAGGAGAATAGAATATGATTCAGATCAGCAGAGGGTGCTTTACGTGATCAACATGCAGAGGAAATGGTAGGATTCTTCCCTCTAATATCATATCTAATAATCAGCCATCACAACTGTCGCATCTCCTCTTTGTAGTAATCCGTTTAGTTAGGAAATGTTTATTCTACTTAAAGCATGCTCTAGTATATGTATATCTTACATTGTTATGTATTGGTCCCTTTAAGAATGTTCTCCTGCTGCTTAGTTACCGTGGAATGTACATAGGTATTCTTGAGTTTGTGTCTGTTGGAGCTGGCTGCTCCCAAGCCAGCTCCTCTTCCATGTAACCTTCATTAAATCTACTCAAGACATCCTGCAGTCTCCTGCTTCCTTACTACATTTGATTGGCGACGATCCTGGTTACATGGACCACCCAGCGTGCAAGTTTCTTCCTATTTGAGAAGAATTCTACCACCATTTTCAAGACACCTCCAGCTTCCAGCCTCCTACAACTGACAAGGACTCTGAGCTAGCTCACCACGTGTTACTCTACCCTCCTGACCCGCCTGCTGGCCGACAACAGACTACAACTAATTCTACCCAGCCAACGGTAGGGAGTTTTTATTTCATTTACTACGTTTTTTTATTCAACGACTCCGTGGTGTCTCTGTGGTGTTTTGGGGTGTTTCTCCACCACTTGACTTTGCTGCTCAAGACTCTTCTTTACTGCCTAAGGCTTTGTCTCAAGCCCTGTGAGGTTTGTTTTTGGTCTCCCTATCGCCGCTGTGCCATTGCGCGCTGCCTGCGCATCTTTCAAACTGTGCCTCGAAAATCTTTCAATTCCGTTACCTGGCATCCTCTGTGTTCTGCTCGTGGAGCGCTGCCATCCTTGCACGAGCACTCTCCTCGTTCCTGTCACCACCAGCACGTCTTGTCTGCGTCAGCACGTCTTGATTGCGTGCGTGCATGGGCCTTCGAGTGTGTGAAGACACTCTATCCGTCTGGCTCGATACCTTGACGTCTTTGCCCACGTCTGCGCATGACTGCTGACACGGCTTTGTTCCTCCAAGCGTGTTCGGTTTCCTGGCAACCGCAACCACACTAACCGATGTTGCGCACACATCGTAATGTTCAACGCTGATGTGCACAGCTTATCTCCACGCATTTGAACACATTTGTTGTTCACATTTAATACTCACTTCGCGCACAGACCGCAAATTTCAACGCTGATGCGCACAGCTTGTCTCCTCACATAATAAAGATTATGGTTACTTCTTCAAGATTTAGCTGACATCGCTGGTGCACACAGCTCGTTCTCCTCATTGTGTGTTAGCGTATGATACACACACACGTTTTTTTTTATCCTGTGTGCATTCTACGGTGACACACATACCTGGCTTCTTTATTTGTGTACCTCACACGGTGATATACACACCTTCTCAGAGCTTCAACTTTTCCACGCTTCAACGCAACTTCTATTCAGTGTGCATTATGGTGATTCTCACATCCTTTTATGCACACTTGGTTTAAAAACTATTATTCGAGCTATCTCATCTTCCTCTTTGTTTTTTTTATTTTACACCTACCATGTGTACCCTGCAGTCAGTCAATCCTCCTCCACCATTTTTCGACACTCCTGGAGAACCAGCAATCAGATGGGAGGTTTGGCATGACGCCTTTGAAACCTATTTAGGAGCCATAGGCGCATCCAGGTTCAGCGCAGATAGAAAGAAATGTTTACTCTTACATTCTCTAGGTTTTGAGGGGAGGTCTGTCTTCAAGCATTTACCAGATCTACCTCAAATTGAAGGCGCACCGAACGATGAGTACAGTGAAACTGTACAAAAGCTCAAACTTCGCTTTGACAAGCAGCCAAGCCTTATGGTTCTCAGGCATAAATTTTTCAAGAGGAAGCAATCCGAATGTGAAGATGTTGATTCTTATATTTCTGTTTTGCGCAGGTTGGGAGCAGACTGTAGATTTGAAAACTTTACAGACCAACTCATCAGAGGCCAATTTGTGTGTCATTGTAGGGACAAAAATATTAGACAGAAATGACTTACCATGGGGGATCCGTCCTTAGACAATACTATTAAATTAGCCAAGAGTATAGAAATTTCTATTGTTTCTCTAAAAGAATTAGAGGAAAAAATTGTAAAACCTATTAATGCTATTAGCCTCAACTCATCTGGTAAGTCTGTTAAAAAAACTTTTAGAAGCAATTCTAATAGTTTCAACAGGTCTACTAAATCTGGTATATCAAATAACATTGAGCCTACTGTATGTTTAAGATGTGGTAACCCACCTCATGCTAAGGGATCACGGTGTCCTGCGTCCAACGTCACCTGCAATTATTGTAAAAAAGTGGGGCATTTTGCAAAAGTCTGTTTAAAGTTAAAGGGACTAAAGAGTTATAAGAAACCTACTGTGTGTATAGTTGACTCTGAGTCCTCCTCTGACTCTGAAGTAGTCTCTGTTGTTTCTGATTATACTGGAGGTAATGTCATTGAAGGTGATCCCAAATCCTGCGTTGACCCTGTTGTTGATATCACTGTAGGAAACAAGTGTATCAAACTCTTAGTTGACTCTGGTGCCAAAATAACCATGATCACCCAAAAACTTTTTGATGAAACTTGGTTAGGTACTCAAGATCTTCTTCCCCCGGATCGCACACCTGTGTCATACGAAGGTCGCAAAATTGACCTTTTGGGTTTCTTTGAAGAAGAATTGTGCTTTAAAGGAAGGAGAATAAAAGGGAAGATCTATGTAGCTGTTAAGGGGTTGAACATATTAGGGTGGTTCCACCAAGGACTCTTCGGCATGATCCTTAGACCTGGAGCCAAAGAGCAAGTCCTTGTTGTTGGGTGTTCTGATGAGGTCCAAATACTTAAAGAGAAGTTTCCTTCTGTTTTCAGCTCTGAATTAGGTAAAATAAAGGGTTTTAAACACAGAATCATAGTTAAAGAGGGGTCTCTACCCGTGAAACACAAACTCAGGGGTGTTCCCTATAGTGTCAGAGATGACTTGGAGAAGGAGTTATTGCAACTGGTTGAGAAAGATGTTATAGAGCCAACTGAGTCCTCCCTTTGGCTTTCACCTTTGGTCGTTGCTAGGAAGAGGTGTGGTCAACTCAGGGTGTGTGTTGACTTAAGGTCCCTTAATAAGGAGATCTGGGTTGACTCACATCCTCTTCCGAAAATCAATGATCTGTTTGCATCCACCAAAGGTGCAAAATTCTTCACCAAACTAGACCTGGCCAGCGCATATCACCAAGTTGAGTTGCATCCGGATTCCCGTCACCTCACAGCGTTTGTGTCCCCTCTAGGCACGTTTCAATATCGACGCATGCCGTTTGGGTTAGCATCGGCTGCATCAGTATTTCAGAGGGTGATGTCGAACATCCTTAGGGGAGTTGACGGAGTGCTGGTTTTCAAGACGATGTACTGATCTTTGCCAAGGATGTTTCTTCACATGACCTCATTCTACACAATGTATTAGGTTTATTTCAGCAACATGGAGTTGTTTTAAAATTAGAAAAATGTAAATTCTTTTGTACCGAAGTAGAATATTTAGGTCATATTCTGACTCAAGATGGTGTCAAACCTAGACCTGGTCTCCTGGAGGCCATCACCAACGCCTCCACTCCCATTGATAAAACTGGAGTCAAATCTCTTTTGGGGCTTTGTGAATATTATTCAAGATTTATTCCCCACTATGCCACTATAGTCCGCCCCATCAGCAATCTTCTCAAAAAGGGGACAAGATTTGTGTGGAGTGATGAATGTGTGTCCGCATTTGAGGAAGTCAAAAATCTCTTAAGAAAAGTGCCGTACTCAAACCTTTTGACCCCAGTTTACCTTGCTGTTTAACCGTTGATGCCAGTCAAGTAGGGTTAGGTGCCACCCTAACACAAGTGGAGGAAGGAGTCGAGAAAACGATAGGTTTTGCGTCTAGAGTACTGAGGTCACCTGAATTGCAATACTCAGTCATTGAGAAAGAGTTGTTGGCCTGCTCATGGGCAATTGAGAAGTTTCGCCCATATGTGTGGGGAAAGCGTTTTATACTTCAGACTGATCACAAGCCTCTTGTCAATATCTTGGGTGGAAGTCTGAGTAAATGCTGCACTCCCAGAATCATGCGAATGGTTACCAAGTTGTTGCAATATCAATTTGATATCAGACACATTTCTGGGGGTAAGAATGGGAGAGCAGACTTTCTCTCTCGCTTTCCTCCTACAGATCTTCAAGAGGATGAAGTTTTCTTTTCTGACCTCATTGAAGAGGATTGTGAGGATTGTCTGGTGGCTGGTGTGGACATTCCTGAGCTCAAGTTTTGTTCTGAGGATGAATGGAGAGTAGCATTTTCCAACGACTGTATACTCCAAGATGTGTGTAATCTTGTTAGGAGTGGGTGGCCAAGAGAAAAGGTTCTGCCTCCTTCACTTCAACCTTTTTCTAAGGTTGAGGATGAGATTTCTTTGGAAGATGGTATTTTGTTGCGTAATGACAAACTCATTCCTCCGCACTCATTCAGGGGTGGAATTATTGTTAGAGCTCACGAAGGACATTTGGGTTCCTCGTTCACCAAGCGTCGCATCCGTGACACATTTTGGTGGCCAGGAATGGACTCAGATATTGACGAATTTGTAAAGGATTGCTGTATTTGCAAATCCTCAGACAAGTCCCTTAAAACTTCTGTTCCCCCCCCTTATACCTGTTGAGTGTCCTGACCGTCCTTGGGCCAAACTTGGTGTTGATGTTATGGGACCTTATATGACGCTAAATGGGAATTCTAGATTTATTTTGGTGTTGGTGGACTATGCATCCAAGTGGCCTGAGTACAAACTGGTTAGAGAAGCTGACACTAGAAGCATTATTGATTTTCTAAGCGAGGTCTGGTCGAGAGAAGGTTTTCCTGAAGTAATTGTTTCAGACAATGGGAAACAGTTCGTCAGTAAGGATTTTGAATCGTTTTTGTCTGTTTCTGGTGTAAAACACTTAAAAGTTCCCTTTATCACCCTCAAGGAAATGGACTCGTGGAAAGGATGAATCGAGTGATTGGGGAGTGCGTGAAATGGGCTAAAGCTAGCAACAATGATATAGTCAAATCCCTTAAGAGCATGATATGGTTCTACAGAACCACGCCACATTCATCCACCAAAGTATCTCCTTCGAATTGATGAGGGGAAGGAAGCCTAATACTTCCTTTCGTCCTGGGTGGATGTCTAAATGGATTAATGCTGAGTCGAATGTACAAGAATTGATGTCGATTGTTAAAGGAAATGTTTCTCTCACGCAAGCCAAACAGAAAGAATGTTTTGACACTAGGAAGGGTTCAAAGACCTCTATCCTCAAAGTTGGGGATATGGTTAAAATCAAGAAATCCATTCATGTTAATAAAGGTGAAAGCAAATTTGGTCCACCTGTCAAAGTTATTAAGATAGTGGGGAATGCTATTCAAGTTGAAGGCGGGTTTTGGTGGAACTTAAGCAAGGTTGCCAAAGTTCCTTGTCCGCCTCAACAAGGATTCCCCAATCATGGTATTAGTTTTTCACTCGGGACTGAACCTGTCCCAGGGAATGCCAGGAGGAGTTCCCGTAATGTTGTTAAACCTGTTAGGTATAGAGATTAAAACTTTTTTTTTTTTTTTTAAATTTTTTGTTAGAAGAAGGGAAGGTAATGTAGTAATCCGTTTAGTTAGGAAATGTTTATTCTACTTAAAGCATTCTCTAGTATATGTATATCTTACATTGTTATGTATTGGTCCCTTTAAGAATGTTCTCCTGCTGCTTAGTTACCGTGGAATGTACATAGGTATTCTTGAGTTTGTGTCTGTTGGAGCTGGCTGCTCCCAAGCCAGCTCCTCTTCCATGTAACCTTCATTAAATCTACTCAAGACATCCTGCAGTCTCCTGCTTCCTTACTACACTCTTATTATCTACTTCTACGTTCGTCCTTTACAGAGCCCTTAATACAATCAGTGGTTTAAGAGACAAGAGATTAAATGTACAGAAAACCTCATCAACTCAAAACTTCAAGAATAGTATCCTATCTCTATAAAGGGCTCAAATCAACATACATCTAGGGTGAGTACAAAAAATGTTTTTATTAATGATCAACATAGTTAAAATATTTTAATTCAAGTAATTCCATCCAATATCATTGTTATATTGGTATACATAGACCATTGATGCAATACGTATTCATCCTACTTGAATCTCAACATTCGTATCCTCATTCATTCATATCACCCAAACACATATGGCAGTGTACACAAAATTATACAATGATGAAATAGCTAGCACAATAATCCTTAATTTTAACTCATAATCATGAAAGTAGTCATCGTGATAATTCTTTTAATAGTACAACATGTATCCAATATCTGTAATGTGATTATACGTCAACTGATGCTCTTTGCAGATGCCTCATGTTCAGTCTTGTGGCATTTTATTTGCGCATGTTTCGTCACAAAAAAGCCTTCATCAGGAAAGCCAGCATCAATCAGGAATAATGGGTACCTGCAATTGTATTACACATTGTATTGAGCCCTTAAACTAACTTTACATTCTTTAAAAGAGCAGTTTGTAACCAGTGGCCAAACACCGTCACCATGGGGATACCTTCACCCAGTGTGAATTCAACACAGTTCACTGTGCGGATTAAAAAGAAAGTGTGCAGATGGTGTCAATTACATGACAAGAGTGGATCCCCAGATCATAAATGTAGTTACCAGGAATGGTGAGTATACAGCTGCCTCATGCAGCTCAATGAAGAAGGCACAAGACATGAAGATGGATCAAAGTGGAACGAAATACTGACCTGCAAGTGCATAATGCATAAACCAGGCCCTGGACAGACAGATACACAGTGTGGTATCGCTTGCCCTAAGGAATACTGACGAGAGAATATGCGAGGATATAACTGAAGGGAAGAGAAAATAAATGATGAGTGAATGATAACAGATTACAGAGCATAAAAACGTTGACACATACCTCAGGGTATGTAGGGGGCTGGTCCGGAGGCTAATGATAGAGCAATGATCCGGTGACTGAAAAACATGAAATCAGAGAAATAAGGCTGCATTCCTCAAATTGCATTACAGGGATATACAGCTGAGTAGCATTAAGGCTGAATCTGGAACGGTAAACTATTGACTCTAAAGTGATGAGGAAAAGCAAAAGCGGAGGTGGTGACCCGCACCCTAATACACCTAGCGGGCTACGGGAGGTTTAAAGGTAGTTGTGCGGCAATGCGGGGAAGTATTTCAGGTCCTACGGATAAATAGAAAAATCCGACAAGACTAGTGGACCTGAGTCTGAGTTAAATCAGGGATGACTAATGCTGAAGCCCAAAGCGTAAAACCCAACTAAAGGTCGTGCCAAACAATGTAAACACAATGAGATGATGAATGGAGCACTGAAACTTTTCAAACACTCACCCCTAGTTACAGATCTGGGTAGAATCCATCATCGTTCTTTAGCTCACTTCGCCACCCCAGTTCAGACCCAGCCATATGCAAATCAGTCTCGGCCCTATTCCCTATGGGAATAGTCCAGCACGAACTGCCAAGCCAGGTCTTCCCTGGACCGGAAACAAGCATTCTGGGACCGGTTTCAGGGTAACACCCCTCATCAGCCAGGCTTGCTGAATCCAGTGGCAAAGCAAGCAAGGGACCCACGTCTGGGCATACCCTGCCAACTTAGGGCAAACAAAGCAAACACAAGGAGATGATGACCGGAGTGCTGGAACTTTTCAGACACTCACCCCCAGTCACAGATCTGGTTTGAATCCATCATCGTTCTTTAGCTCACTTCGCCACCTCAGTTCAGACCCAGCAATATGCAAATCAGTCTTGACCCTATTCCCATGGGAATAGTCCAGCCCGAACTGCCAAGCCAGGTCTTCCCTGGACCAGAAACAATCATCCTGGGACCAGTTTCGGGGAAACACCCCTCATCAGCCAGGCTAGCTTGAATCCAATGGCAAAGTGAGCAAGGGACCCACGTCTGGGCATACTCTGCCAACTTAGGGCAAACAAAGCAAACACGAGGAGATGATGAACGGAGCGCTGAAACTTTCTGGTCCCAGGATGCTTGTTTCTGGTCCAGGGAAGACCTAAAGAAGTGATAACGGAGGTGTATGCAATATGACCTCCAACAAGAGTGTGGAAGGGGCCTGTCATTTGCCAAACTTAACAGTTCCTTTAAATGTAAAAGAAAAGGGAAATGCCAAAGGGGTAACTTGCCCAAGGTGTTACTACAAGCGCCCAAGGTGTGCAAAGCTATGCGGCCATCTTGAAACAGAAGTTAAATAAGTGTGACTCCATTACAGGAAGGGAAGAAATAGTTAATAAACATTCCATAGGACGAATGATCAGAACGGCCCGTCACACAAGCAGGGAAACAAGTGAGGATTACCAATGGACAAATAAAACTAAAACAATTTTTACATGATAAAGCCTGCCTGTCAGCAACCATGCATCTATGATGGGCAGAACTAAGTAGATAGAATCACTATGATAATCATTAAAAGCTTCATCTAGAAAGCTATTGCCACGGCACAAGCAATCAGAGGGAAAAAACAGACAGATAACGCCAGCCCTATATAAAAGGGCCTGTGGCCACTAAATATATGGCCATATCAGATTAAGCTGGATAGAATAAACACCATGTCCGTCGGGCAAAGAATGGCAAAACGTTGCCTAGGCATACATAACTGGGACATGTTCAAGGGAACACCATCGAGAAACAACGTGTGGGATTAAGTAGTGTTATATCTAATCACATTTCCCCACGGAATCTCGTTGTTAAGGCCGCGTACATCCATCTCTAAAGAGAATATCCAGACCGTTTCCCTTCTTTTCTGATTTCTGTGGGATCACCTACGTGTTTTATCTCTATTTGTTCTAGAATAAGCCATCTAATTTCCTCTGGTTAATGTCTATTTTCATGGTAATGCTTAACTAAGGTTGCCGTCATTCTAGTCATGTGAAAGGCTGAACGATGTTCGGTCAGACGTCTAGCTAGAGAGCTAGCTGTTTCTCCCACATAACCTAGCTCACATGGGCAATTAACTAAATACAATTTTTTTAGTTTTGTAGTTGGTAAATGTTTTTAGATTGACTGCATAATTGTTGGAAACAAAGGGTTCAGTCCTACTCACATGCCTTACATTGGGTGCATTTATGGTTCCCAACGATAGGGCTACTACCGTCAATGGTTTTCTTAACAAAAGGTTTGGTGATTTGAAGGCAGGATCTCACCTCATAGTCCTTGAGATTTTTGGTGCGTCTGCGCAAACAGAGGTTTTGGGATTTTCCAGCTTTGTTCTGCCCTACTGTTCAGTATGTGCCAGTTGGCGCATATGATCTGTCGCACTTTTTCATTGAGGACAGAATGTCTTGTGACACACACTAACTTGAGATCTGCCCATGATTTTTGATTGTACAACAGATGGTCCCTATCATAGTACCTAGCTCTCTTGTATGTTTCGAGAACTAGTTTCTTTGGGTATCCTCTAGTTATTAATTTGTCTTTCATTGCGTTTGCTCTAATATCATAGTCCAGAAGGTAGGTACAGTTTTTTCTCAGACAATAAATTGTACAAATAGAATACTCTGCTTTTGGGATCTGGGGGCTCTTAACTATGGTACTGGTTGATAGCCATTACAAGTATCTGGTCATGGAATTAGTGGACTCGACTGCTTTCAGTAATGTACATCCTGTACTAAATAAAATCTTGGGCTCCCTGAGGAGATCAGGACGGATAATGGACAGCCGTTTCAGGGAACCGAATTTGGGGAATTTTTGTAACATCTTGGGATACATCAGAGACGCATCATTCCCCAGTGGCAAGAGGCAACAGGGATGTGGAGCATTTCATGAGGACTTTAAACAAAGCCATGAGAATTTTGGTGCTCGAGGGGTCCAACTTTGAGATGGCCCTCACAAATTTCTTGCGCGAATATAGGGGCACTCCGCAGTGTACCACAAGATGCTCACCGTGGGTGATGATGATGAAAGGACATTGGCGGGACACCATTCCTGTACACCCCAAGTGGTCACCACCTGAATACCTGATTATGATCTGGACGGGATGCATGATCGGAGGAGGAGCAACAATGACAAGGTGAAGAGGTGGCTTGGAGCTGGTGTGCGAGATAGGGTTCCTGGGGCGTGGTACTCCTGAAAGATCAACATCCAGGCTGGAAGATCCATACCCAGTATGAAACTGGGACAGGAAAGGTGACATCAGTGGAAGGCACAATGGTGACAGATGAACGAAGGGATGAAACAGTAACAAGGAATGTGTCGTGGTTGAATAGGGTTACTGATCCCTCCAGTCGAAATGCAGCAGAAGATAGTGACTTGGTTGAAGGTGAAGGTAGCCATAATGCTGACGTGGGCTGCACATCTCCACAGAGAAGAGAACCAGTGGTGGGTCCCAAAGGACCTGGTGGCCGGCCGTGACATGAAGGTAGTGATGGGACTCGTGGTGAGTTGGAAGAGGTTTCACGAAGCCAGAGATACAGTCTGTGCCCGAATCCTCAACAGAGATAGAGGTTGAAGAACTTTGTGTGTGAACTGTGATTGGTTCATTCAAAGTAAACTGGGAAGGGGGTGTAGTGAGCCACCCAGCCACTACGGAATGACCAGGGGACCCAGATGGAATGCACATAATCCTCATGGTCCGGTATGGCCGAGGGTATAAATAAATGGGAATATAACCGCTTTGGGTTTTTTCCCACTTGGCGTATACTGGTGTGCAGTGTGTCTCATTTTGGTGGTTGGGGCTGCAGGGACCACGCACAGGCCCCAACACAACAGGTTTGTCACACACTTGGGTGGTGGGTCCTGTTGCTCACTGTGAGCGGGTGGAGGTCACTAAATATCCCAACTTCCTGTACAATTTTGCTTCTTCTAGGACAGGCAAGAAGGAATTGAGCTACCCGGCGGAACGCCACAACCACAGCTCTGGCTAGACTGCAGACTTCCGAGCCAACCATAGCCCCAGCGCTGCTACCGACTTGTGGACTCAGTCATGTCCGACACCCTTAGTTGTGTCCTCACTGCCCCCTCAGCCTTGCGGCCCTCTAACCCCTTAAGTCCCCACATCACTCCTATATCTGCATCCTGCGCAATCTCCAGTCCCTCCAACCCTACAGTAACCTTGGCTCTGTTTGTCCCCAGCCCTGCCTGCTCTTCTCCCTTGCCTTGTGAAGTGCTCAAAAACGAACTCATTTGAAAGTCCTCCTCGCTCGGGCTTATCAATTGTGGATTAATACTTGATGTTTTAGGCGCAGCTACCCAATGCCGGTCACAGAGGGGCCTTTTACATTGATAGTCATTATCACAACCAACATGTTCACTGTAAACACCCACACACCACATCATGGTTATTACCTCTAACTTGACAAGATTCCTTACAAAATTGCGTTCATGCACACGAGTATGCTCTTCATTGTTCCGAGGCTCTATCTGACATGTCATTCCTAAAGCTCTCAAAATGCCTATGAATAGACGTGTCCGTTCATCCCAGCAAACGTCCAAATGTTGCTTATTTGCAATAGCTTCATCGTCCAAACATATCTTCTTTAGAACTCCGAATTTATTTAACTTTCAAACACCAACTTTGTAGATGCATTGATAATGCAATTTAAAAAAAAAATCTTTTTATTGAGATTTTTACCATACATTACAAACATGTCAAATGATTCCAAATCCATAGCATGGAGAATAGGACAATTATTCTTGCAGCCATACAATTGAAGCTAGGGATAACAAAATCAAAAAACAACAAAAAAAACATGAAAAACCACATCAGTGACCGTTACAGTTTGTTTTGAATGACATTGACAATGCAAATTATAAGAATGTTTTGTTAGAGCAGATTTCAGAGCAGATTTATTAAATAACATTAATGTTATTTACATGTGTTTAAGTTAACATAACTAGGCCACAAAACTAATTTACTGGGCCTTTTGTTCTGTTTGCACTGACAGCTAAGAAAGATGGTGTTTAAAAGTTGCACTGCATGCATGATTTCTCCCTCTTCCTGTGTTGGAGATTTTCTCAGTATGTTTCAAAAATCAACATTTTGCTGACTGCAGCTACAACTGTATTATCTATAAATTTTGTATGGTTTATTGTTCAATCACACAATGCAATTTCCCCTTGTATGAAGAGTAAAAGGGATCATTATTATTCATAATTTGGGTGGCCTGTTTATGTAACACAATTTCTGCAAAATTGATTGGTTTGTGTGATGTTACTTTATTAGTTAAGCCCTATGTTACCAGCTCACTTTATGTAGAGGGCATGATTCTCTAAGCTTCTGAACCTATGAAAAGTTCATTTTCTGGGATGTTTGCCAGACTTTTCCTTGCTTTCATTCTGAAAAGTCTTTAAGTCAGATTGACATTTGACTCTGTACTTAGATTTTTCCACTGACTTTAAATGCTAATTTGAACTGACTAACTACTTTTTGCATTCTATAATGATTTTTTAAATTTGAAGAAGCCCTTAAGATTTTGACTTTGAATAATGTCCTTCAAAGGTTTTCTCTATTTGCCCTTGGGCCATCATCCTTTGGGACTTACATGGCCCTGATCTTGCGTATCGGCCCCTTAAAGCTTATTGGTGCAAAGGGCTTACATAATTTTCATGGAGAATAAGGGCAAATACATGCAAAATCAGTGCAAAGTTTAGTGCAACATTTAATTGAAAATGTGCACTTCCAAAAATGTCAGAGTTATGGAAATCCTGGAATCGCATGGATTATATTGATGTACTTGACCGGTTGACGCTTTCGAGAGTTGCATTACTTGAGTATATATAGGGCTGTGTGAAATTATTTATTTTGCGTGGTTAGTTGTAATATGCACATTGTGTTAGCGTATTCATGTGATTTGGAGTGAGTTATTTGTTCTGCTGCATGTGGAATTAGCACAGCGGTGTTATATAAATGGTGTTTGATTTCTGTTTTGTGCATGCTTTGAAAATTTGCATCACGTAATATTTTGCACTAATTGCTGAAGCTGCTTTAAATCATTCTTTGGATGAGGAAATATTGAGATTTTATGTGGTTTATATGCAAAGGTTTGTTATCAGATATATGGAAATCCAAGACCTCGAGATAAAATGTTAAGGTTGTCTACTGAAAAGGCATGTGCCTTTATGTCAAGTTATAGGTTAAAGTTCTACAGGTTTAAGTCCTATAAAAGCCCTAAACAGTCTAGCTGTATGATGTTGTTTATTTCTTTTTTATGGAAATAGACACGCTGACTCAAAGGTAGGTTAATGCTGGTGGAGAGCCTTTCTTGGTGTGACTGAAACCACTCTGAGTGTTTTTCCTTTCTTATGGTGAGTTTGATTTCTGTCCTGTACCCGGTGTGCAGACAAGGTATTTGTTTTGTTTAAGTTGTGCATTTCAACTCTCCTTTTGAAAACGCATTGTGATTGGTTGTATTAGTATTAGTGGCGGCCAGCATGGCTCACGGGTGGCAGGCAGGGTGTGGGCGTGCGGGGGGCACTCGCAAGAAGGGGTGTGGCGGGGAAACGGTGCGCAATGTAAAAAAAATAATAATAAAATAAACACTTACCTTGCCGCTCCAGGTCCCGCGTCTCTGCTCCTGCTCTCCTCGTCGGACTCGAAGCACAGGAAGCACAGCCAGACTCCCCTGACCAATCACAACACTGCAATGCAGCATTGTGATTGGTAAGCACCCAGGCTCCCCTGACCAATCACAATGCTGCAATGCAGCCCTGTGATTGGTCTGAGTGTCCTGGTTCGACACATATGCAAAAGAAACTCTTGATGGACGGAATGTTGGACAATGCAAACATTCACCCCCAGTCACAAGGATCTGGGTTAAATCCATCATTCTTTAGCTCACCACACCACCCCAGTTTGGATCCAGCCATATGCAAATCAGTCTTCACCCTGTTCCTTGTGGGAACAGTCCAGCCCGAACTGCCAAGCCAGGTCCTCCCTGGACCGGAAACAAGCATCCTGGGACCGGTTTCAGGGCATTACCCTTCATCAGCCAGACTAGCTTGAATCCAGTGATGTAGTGAGCACAGGACCCACGTCTGGGCATATCCTTCCCACTTAGGGCGACATATGCAAAAGAAACAATTGATGGACGGAATGCTGGACAATGCAAACATTCACCCCCAGTCACAAGGATTTGGGTTAAATCCATCATTCTTTAGCTCACCACACCACCCCAGTTTGGACCCAGCCATATGCAAATCAGTCTTGACCCTGTTCCTTGTGGGAACAGTCCAGCCCGAACTGCCAAGCCAGGTCCTCCCTGGACTGGAAACAAGCATCCTGGGACTGGTTTCAGACGTGGGTCCCGGGCTCACTGTGCCACTAGAATCAGGCTATCCTGGCTGATGAGGGGTGAAACCCCGAAACCGGTCCTAGGACACTTGTTTTCGGTCCAAGGAGGATCTGGCTTGGCAGTTCGGGCTGGACTCTTCCCATGAGGCACAGGGTCAAGACTGATTTGCATATGGCCAGGTCTAAACTGGGGTGGCATGGTGAGCAAAAGAATGATGGATTTAACCCAGATCTCTTGACTGGGGGTGAATGTTTTGATTTGTTCTGCATTCCATCCATCAATTGTGTGTCTTCTGGTTCGACACTCAACCAGTGAATGGGGGCCTGGGCATGTTCTCCACACAGGCTGTAATGCAGCCTGCATGGAGAACAGGGAAAGTGCGCATGACTGTTTTGGGCGGCCCAAGAGGGCTGGCCGAACAGTCATGTGCACTTAGGAGTGGGCAAACCACTCCTCCCCTGCCCTGCTCCGAGAGGATAGCAGCCCCGCCCACCTGCCCACCCGCAAAGCAGCACGGAAACATACAATGATAGTAACTCAAAGTTATTATCATTTTATGTTTCCTTTACTTTGCACTGCTTAAAAGCAGTGGGGCGACGCTCCTCCGCCATAGTGAAGGAGCCGCCTCTGATTAGTATTGCATGTTTTGTGCTTGGTTGAGATTACAATGGGCATGCTTTTAAACTATCAATTCCTGCTAATGGAGGAAATTCTCTACCTCCGACTGATATCCCGCCCACAAAATGCTTCTGGACCGTGGATATACATGTTTGTGGCTCAAAGAATGGAATAGAATTACTACTGATTATAATAATTTACAATTTCCTGTGCGTGGTACTTTTGAAATGAAAAAGATTGAGAATTTGAGGCGTGCCATGTTTGAGATGAAGTCGCAGCCTAGATCTATGCAGCTCAAAGCCTTGAATGAGAGGGACTACGGGGCGAATAGGAGAGCACATACAAAAATGTGAACGGGACAAATTGGTAAGGCTGTTAATCATTGGATGGATGTGAGATTGCGTTTACGGAAGAAGGCATGGAGGCAGGAAGTGTTAAAAACTGTTGGTGCTTTCTCTGTGAGTACTGATGAAACGGAAAGAAAGAAAATAGAAAATAACAAAAAAAGAGAATAAGAAAGAGACAGGGAAGAATGAGAGAGACTCAGAAGGAGAGGATCAGTTGCTGGACAGATCGTTTACTGAAAGGAGACCATCGCCGTATAATGAGGCTGATGTGCAAGCATAGGTGGCAAAGATAGGAGCAGGAGAGCTGCTGAGTTTAAGGAAAGATGAGGCAGTGTATGGTTCATCTTCATGGAGTGAGACGAGAAAGACAGTAAAAATTAACACCTTCAATCTCCAAAGAGATTTGGAGTTAATGACAGTATCAGGAATTTATAAAGACAAAATTTAAATGTGTAATAGAGATGAATTGGCATATTTAGGTATAGAAGTAGAAAAACATGCTCATTAAGCATTTGAGAAACTAGAATTGGCTAAATAATTAAATGTAGATTTAAAGCAAAAGAATTTTGCGAATCATATATGATAGGGATGTCCATAAGTGAATTAATGAATCAGAATCCTAAAACATTGCAAGATGCTCTTATAAAGTATTGGAGACAATTATAAAATGGGAGTATAGATTAAAAAATAGCGACATGAATTGACAGAACCATCTGATAAGCCTGAGGTGTCAAAAAAGAGTAGAATGTAGAAAAATGTGAGGTGATTGTCGAAAAAAATGTTCCGATTAGGAGAGGTGCATGAAGGAGCATATGTCAAGAAATGATCTTTTTACATTTACAAACAATTTCCTGAAGCTCAGGGAGGAGCCTGAGAAGTTTATAGAAAGGTGGAAAGAATTGTGACTATTTCAAAATAACTTTGGGCAGATTTGGATATTTTATTTTTGATTTAATGTTTCAAGATTTGTGGGCTGAGTGTAAGACAATAGTATGGTGGCCAGAAGAGAAACCACGAGAGAAGCCCCTCAAAATAAGCCTTCCCATACACCAAATCAAAATTCTATTTTGGAATCTGAACACAAAGAGGTATTGACTATCCTTATGAAGAGGAATTAAGAAAAATGCTTGACACAAATAAATGACCGCAAACCACTGAGCTTCTGCCAGGATCTGAGACAATATTACTGCAGGAGTCTGTACCACCGGACAGCAAGGATTTACTATATCATTAATTTTGCACAGGCCCTTTGCTATCCTCCATTTTCTCGTAGGCTTTTTAACCCTCATGATGGGAGAGATACACGGCTCCCTAACACTTTTTTTAGAAAGCCGTTGTCTATCATTTCATCAGTAAGCGATTCAATACCCTCCTCTTCCTCACAACTAAGCTTGTACTGAGGAGTATAGGGATACACTGCATTTGGTTCTACAGTGATCTGCACTGGCTGCGCACTTTTGATCAATCCAATTTCTTTTCTTCAAAAGTCCCAAACCACCTTATTCACAGTATGTCTTAAAACTGGAGGTAAGTCTTCTTCTGTAAAAACTGGGAACATTTTAACTCTCGAGGTACACCATCCAGTGTACAGTAAATTACAAAGATTTTCTTGCGTCCTAACAGATTAAGTGGGCTCGTCTGACTGATTATAAATTAATGGTTATATTCATAATCTGACCAATTTTTATTAGAACATTAGCTGACAGCTTTGAAATGCCTAGAACTTGGTCTCCTTTTCCTGAGAGAAGTAAGTTGGCTAGCCATCACCGATTTAACTGTGGAGCGGGTAGCATCAGTATTGATCAAAAATGATACTGTCTTGTGGTTTGTGGCCTCCTGGTCTGCCTTGCTATGTTGACTTAGGCCTCGCTGCCATGATGCCTTTTTGCGCACGTTACTTTGTGCCATTGTTTTTCCGGCCTCTGCTTTTCCCGGCTATTTTAGAACTGTCTGCATTTCTGTCTTTCACCTTTTCTCCTGTTCCCTTTGGGCTACGTCTGCACAACATGTACAAGGTCGAAAAACAACGTCCCTTGTTCTTGCTGATCTGGCCAGTCCCTCGCACTTAGACATAACACTATGTACAGCTGCCATGGAGAAATTAGGGTGCTTTTAATATTGTGATTTACACGTTAGGGCACTTGGAGAAAAACCTTTCCAGAGAGAAGAGCTGTGCTTGTCTGATGATGTAAACCTTACATCTCGATCTTGAGGTATGGGGGTTCGCTAGTCAAAGCCCATAGGTCTTCTGTTTTTATAATAAACTAGCTACTAGCACGGGGAGGGTGGTAAGGTCATTTAGCCCTATATCCACTGCTTTATGAAATGCTTTCCCCGTTTGTATTCTATGGAGTTGTAACTATGCTGATCATATTATCCTTATGCATTATGCTGATAGTACTGGCACGTGTACTGTATCTTAGAGCACGTTGTTGAAATAAACATTTTAACATATACAGTGTCTCTTCTTACGCGCGTTGTGGACAGGTATGAGTGAGTTATGAAAGGGTGTTCTTGCTACTGCGAATCCTGAGAGAGAGAGATACCGTGTTCTGGGTTGTCTAATCATTGGTAGCATTGGTGCCAATGAGACACTACAGCTAGTCGGGTTGGGGTTTTAGGTGCTAAGGATTATGGTTGGCTCACCACTATATTCCGAGGCCCTATGATCCTATGCATAGCTCTGTGTATGTGCAGAATCCCTACAACATGGCGCAACCAACGAGTGGGCTGCTTATCTGCGAGACGCTTGTGTAGTACTTGTGCTTGTCCACAACACCCTTCGCAGACGCTTCCGGAAGCGTGTGTGACGGTGATACCTCCTATATTGACGTTTTTATAGGTTCTTTCAAGCTTGAAGTTGTTAAAAGGTTCTTAACTAAAACCCTATATTGTGCTGCCTCATATTAGGTTGTCAAAAACTTCTAGCCAAAAATGGCTGTTCGAATTGCGGCACATAGCTGTGCAGCGCTCCGGGCTCACTTAACAGTGTATGGAGTGCCTGACGCTGGTGTCGATCTGATCTTTGTGGTACAAGCAGATCCAGCTTACCACTTTGAGGTGTTTTACTCTTGGGTCACCTTTCCGGCGGTGGATGGGACTGATAATATGTTCCATGAATATGAAGCCACCGTAGTTCCTAATCACTATAGACCGTATAGGAACCTTGAAGTACCGCTCACGGCTTGGCAACACCGTGTTTGGTTTGATGGCGCCCTCCCCCAACCGACTACCACGGTTCGTTTAGGCCCCTTATCCATTGACGGGGCCACTTGGCCTGTTTTGGTCGGGTATACCCCACATCCACGTTATATGACAGTGGCAGTCGCTGAATTGCGTGATATGCATTCGTCTTTGATACGAGTGCATCGAGCTTTAGTACAGTATGTTACATGCAACATCCAGGGAGCCCCTCCTGGAGTTGCGGCCCATCCAGCTGGTGCAGGCGGTGTAACCATAAGTCCTGTCATGGTGAATTCCGTGATGGGCAAGCGCCCACAAAATAAGGATTATTTTCCTTATTGGCTTGCAGAGAAGTTTGACCAGCTGGAGGCAGTTTTTCCAAATACCTCTCCTGTGGACAAACACAGGATTCTGACGATTAGTTTGCCAAAAGACTTAATCCCCGAGTTGGCAGAATGCAACAACTGGGGCAGGGTATTTGCGGCAGTATATGCGAAGTGTTTCGGCACTCCTTTCATGACAGTTCTCCCCTCTGTAATTAAACGAGTGCAGGATGAACATGGCCCTGAAGCGGCTGTGGAATTAGGGATGAGACTGGTGGGAGTGTTCGACGTAGTAGCTGATTTGATCCTTGCGAATGTCAAGTGCGATGCAGTGAACTTTCAAGTAGCTAATGCTTTGGCTTTGGTCCTAGATCCGGACAAGCAGCGCGAATTACCAAAAATTATTGCTCAGGCTTACAAAACAATTGGCCGCAATAGCCTGGGAGTTAAGCCTTTTGCTAAATCACAAACACAATCGCAACAACAACCAAAAACTCAATATGAAAAGGATGAGAAACCAGTTTTTACTAAAAAGAGCTGGAGGTTGAAAAAACAGGGTAAGCAACAGAAGAAACCGGAGTCGTGAGGCGCATCCCCGGTTTCCGTCTCTTCTGAACGCACTTATGATTTGCGCGATAGGGTGAGAATTAAATCTCCGGAGAGATTTCAAGTCCCTGATACGCGTTCTCCTCGTTCTTCACAGGCACCAACAACTTCGCAGGCTGGTGGAGGAGATCGCCAGGATAGAGGAAGGGGTCGAGAGGCTCCACAGGAACGAGACCAACCTTGACAACAAGTTAGAGGGAAAGCTGAAGACTTTCAACGCTCTCGCCCACAGTTTCAGAAGAAGAAAGTTGCCGCTGTAACAGCGAGATATGCCACAGACGGTGAGAACGAGACTCCTGAATTGGACATGGGCAGTAACCCTCCTAGACAGCGCCGCGGAAGTTACCATAGTGCGGGAGGCGCTACGTCCTCATGTGGAGGCGACAGCAACTGAAACATTCATTTCTGTCGAGACCGCAGACACCAGAGTGCCACCCCCTGACAGACTATATAATATTGTAATTCAAATCGAAGGTGATATACAGCGTGTTATAAAAGGGATTTTTTGGGAAAATCTGACCTCTTCGTATGACATTTTGTTAGCAGAGGCGGATTGGCCGCCCCCATTCGTACTTGCTGCGCGTAAAGGGGAGGAGGTAATCCTTCCGAGCTTTTCTCGACATGTCCCAAAGGACAAAGCAGAGGCTCTTGCAGCTGAGTGGGCTGTGTCCCTGGCTCCAGCGTTATACCGCAACCACGTGGGCTGGGATGAGGATTCTCCCCCCCATGAAATACCTTTGCGGTCGCTGCCACAGCCACAACCCCAATATCCCATCAAACGGGAAGCTAAAGGTCCCGTTTCCGAAATTCTGACTCAGTTAGAATATCAGGGAGAGATTGAAACATGCGTGTCACCGATGAATAATCCCTTTTCGCGGTTTCTAAACCCGATGGATCGTACCGCTTGGTTTTGGATTACCGACATTTGAACTCACATTGTCGGACCTTTGCGGTGCAAAACACTCATAGTTCTGCGCTTGTAGACAGTCTTGTTCGTAAAAAATATAAAACTACACTTGACCTATCCAATGGATTCTACACGCACAACTTAGCCCCGGAGAGTAGCCAATGGAGCGCTTTTACCTCCGGTGGTAAATTATTCAAATTCCGGCGTTTACCTATGGGCTACAGGAACAGTCCAGGTGTATTCGCTGCCCGTGTTGTCTCTTTGTTAGACGGCATAGACCCAGATGCATGTTCGTACGTCGATGACATTTATCTGACAGACGACGAATTATTCCCGCATCTTTCCCGAGTGGACCGCATTATTCTAGAATTTGCGGTTCTAGGTTACAAGTTTAACTTTGCCAAATCACACATTGCTGAATCTACCGTTTTGTTTTTGGGCTATGAGCTCAACAATGAAGGTAAGGGCTTAGCCCCCCATTTCCTAGAGAAATGTGCACTTCTGTGCCCTCCTACTACTCTGAAGAAACTTCAGTCTTTACTGGGTTTTCTGAATTTCGGGCGTACTTACATTCCCGAATACGCCCAGCGTATCAAGCCACTGTATGCCTTGATACAACCTAACTTTTCGAAGTCATGCTGGCTTCCGGAGAATACCTCCATTCTGCAGTCTTTGCAGACAGACCTTCTTGAGTCTAAATTCTTGTTGACTCGTGATAACCGCACAAATCTGGTGATCAGAATCATTCCAGGGGCAGTGGGTTTCACGTACTTGACCTTTAACAAAGGTGACACAGTACCGATCGCATACAAGTCACATCTATACACTTCCGCTGAAATGCGCTTTTCATCTGTGGAGAAAGTTTTGACTGCGGTGCAGATGGCGATTCTAAAGGAACGCGCACTGGCACAGGGAAAGCGCATTCTGGTGGTAACACCATACCCTGCCCTGGAGGCAGTGACAAAGGCAAGTGTTCCAAACTCTAAAGCTTTGCACCCCCGTTGGATTCAATGGGCAACATCTTTGACGTCTCCGGATGTCACTTTTATTTTTGATTCTTCTCTTCAGACTCAGGAGTTTTTACAGTATGAATTAGTTCATCCTCCTCCTCTGTCCTTGCTACCGCTTGAGGAATACGAATGTATTATCTATACCGATGGTTTGGCACAACCGGCCATGGGTTCCAAGCATGCTTATTCAACCGCATGTGCTATTGTTGCAGTTACCTTTGTGAACGGAAAGTTCAAATCTACTGTGGTGCACACTCAGGCACTCGGAGATTGTACTGCACAATTGGCCGAACTGCGCGCATTGGTGCTTGCACTTGAGTTCGCTAATCCGGATGTGACAACTCTAGTTGTATGCGATTCGTACTACTGTGTTCAGTCTTACAATGACAATCTGTTCTATTGGTCGCAAAACGACTACAGAAACGCCAAAGGTAGCACAATTAAGCATAAAATGCTTTGGGTTCGAGTGGCAGATTTGCAACAACGTCTGCCCCTCACACAGGTGGTTCACGCCCTTGGCCACCAGCGTGTGGGCGCACACGCTGTCGGTAACGGTTTGGCAGACTAAGCTGCCAAATCAGCAGTAGTCACGTGCTCAGTTGCAGCGGTTACTAGATCCATGTCTAAAATTGATACTGATATTTTGGCAGCTATTGCTGCAACAAAGGAAGGTGCTAATTACCCTAGGGGTTTTCCTTCCAAATATTCTTATCAGTTAGGTCCCGAACAGGCTCCTTATGTAAAAATACCCGGCGTTGGTGATCGGCTGATTCCCAACGCGGAGAGCAGACTTTCCTTGATAACGGCAGCACACGAAGGCATGGCTTCGGCTCATGCTGGAGTGTCTGTGACTGTTTCCATATTGCAGCAGCGATACTGGTGGCGTGGGTTATACAAAGAAACCCGTACTTATGTGCTTTCTTGTGACGTTTCTCAGCAAATTAAGCCTTCCACGGTTACACGGCCACCGCAGACCCAGCTCTGCATTTCTAACAGACCCTTCGGGTGTGTTTACCTGGATCACTGCGGTCCATTTTCTTCAGACACTGCCTATAAATATATCTTAGTGGCAGTGGATTCGTGCACACGTTTCATCTGGGTTTGGCCACAACGGAGTGCTGACGCTCGAAATGTCATCAGGGATTTGCGTGTCTTTGTGGGAATTTTCGCCTGTGGCACCTTCCATTCTGACCAAGGTCCAGCGTTTGCCTCTAGGGCTTACAAGGACGCTATGGGTTCACTGGGGGTGCGGGTGAAATTTTCGTCTGTATCGGCCTGAGGGCAACTCGATTGTTGAACGAATGAACCGTGACTTAAAGCAATCCTTGACAGCTAGAGTCTTAGGTACTGGCAGGAACTGGCTGGCCCACTTGTATACCGTACAACGTGCACTTAATCTCCCTAGAAGACCTCTGGGTGGGCGGACCCCATACGAAATGCTCTTTGGCATAAGAATGTTTGTGCCTGACCTTGATGGTCTAGACAGGGCGGCGCAATCCGCCATTTTTGATGTAGATAACCATTCTACTATGTTACAGGACTTACAAGAAGCCCGAGACAAACTTGCGATTGCACATTTACCTTCAGCCACAGACGCTGCGCTGCAGATTCCGGTTGCCGGCTGGCTTCCGAAGATTGGAGATCTGGTTCGAGAGAAGGTGGAGAACAAAAAAGAATTCGGCCCCTCTTATCGTGCACCGGTTCCAGTGCTTGGCTTGAAGGGAACTCGTACAGTCATCTTACCACCGCTTCCTGGTCGCAAAGAGAACAGATACATCTCAGTGGAAAATGTCAAGCTACAACATCTGGCCGATCCTGAATAGTGTTACACCAGCGGTCTCTTGTCCTGTCATTTCTCGGACGAATGTTCGTGGCCCTCCGGCCCGAACGGTTACTGATGTTGCTATAGAGATGGTAGATTTGCCTGATTGCTTACTCGATGACCCGGACTCCCCCTGCAACGACGAGTCTGAGTATACCTGCAACAACGAGTCGGTGGCACACCTACCAACAACGCCACTGAGCCCAACACGTTATTCCTTTGACTCGGATTCATCCTCATCACTTGTCCCGTCCAAATTCAGCATTCTTGTATCCTGGTTCAGGGCCAATTTTTTGATTGCCCCCTGGACATACATTTGGTTGGTGCTATTCCTGATATTTTTGTTCATGTCCATTGGCTTTGTCACAATGTTTTTTCTGCTCATCAATGGTCACTATTTACCGGAACGCTCTGCAGTGAACTGTGTCACTGGAACTTTAGCTCCTCATTCTTCATCTCACATCATGAAGCGAGACCACACATTTGTGAACATTTCAGCTTATCCAGTCATTGATGGTATCGTTTGGGATGCGGTAAACTTCCAAATTCATGGTCCAACCGAAATTATTAATGTACCAAATGTCCTTCGTGTTTCAATGGGTGATGTCGTAAAAAGTAATATTAATTCTGACGATTGGGATGTGCATGCAGTTGAAGCATTATTTACTGATTTGAAATATTATGCAACTTTTAATGCTGAAGATTTGTACATGAATTCTGCAAGTTATGCCGATTTGTATTGTTACCAGCATTGGGGCAACCACTTTGTCCATAAACCAAGTACACTGCGTGGTCCTTTTAACTACACCCAATGGGAGCATTGTCCAACACCTTTACCAGGTAGCTCCCAAACTCTTAGAAATAAATTTACTTACTTCACAGACTTTGATAGATCGAACCCTGGGTCCTATTTTTTTAAATTAAACGCTCCATCCACTCAGAAAATCATGTTGACCCACACCAAATTGCTATTTTCGGGTTCCTTTTTGAGCGCCTTAGCTGTGGGTGGTTATGAATACTGGAAGGACACTGTTGACTCGAAATCAATCTGGGGCTCCAAACCATGGCAGGTGCAGGGCACCGAAGCCTTGCACCGTGCTTGCCTTATCCCGGCCCAGATTTTATTTCTGAATGATACCATTTATCAGACTACGTGCTGGGGTTTGGCTACTTCCAAACAATTGAATGCACCTTCCATTCCTGCATTGGCTTCCCCTCCCAATGTGAGCTTGCATTTCAATATGTCCCTTCAGAATTTGCAAGCTCTTTTTCAAAACAATTCGTTTAATATCTCTACGCTTGTTCAGTCACCCTGGTTGGCTTGGCCAATCGCCTTTAATGGCTGCCAACTGCTTTTTCATGACTCAGTTTCGGGTTACAAACAGGATAGGCCAGATCCAAGGTTTTCTGACTCTCGTACTGTAACAACATATTCTGTTGGTAAATTGTGTAAACAGTGGTTGCAGCACTCTTCCCTGGATTCTGTTAAACAACATTTATCCCTCCTATCAGGCAACATTGATCTGTCCGACTTTATTCTGGGGCCTCGTGGCCCACGACCTAAGAGATTCATTTATGAAACTTATAATGAACTCTGGAAGCTTTCGCAAATTGAAGCTGCTTCCCGTCTAAGGGAAATAGATCAAGCAAATTTGGAAAAGGTGCTTGCTGTTGTTGACAATAGTATTAATACCCTGTCTTCCCGCATTTACACGTTAGAGAATATTGTGTCCTCTGTTGTTGATATTGTACAAGATGATGTTTCTGTGTTATATCATGGGCAGAATCAATTGCGTTCAGTTATGCAGTTTGCATGGACTTTACAAACCCTGAAGTTAGGTAAGGTTCCTTGGCATTTTTTGAACACCTCTGCCTTATTCCTGCCTTTTAATTTAACTGACAAACAGCAGTTCATGTCCATGAAGGATGCAGCATACACTCTGTTACATATATCGAGAAAATAGAGCCCTTACCGTTCTCTGTGGCGGAATTGGATTCTGCCGTGTGGCTGGTGCATGGGGTTATCGCCTTACCTTTTTCATTGTTTGAATTTAGTTCGTGCATGAAACATTATCCTGTGGGCCGTTTCCAGCCCTTGGGCAATGCCTTCCTGCATGAGCTGTGGTCCCTGCCTTTCATGTATAAATGCCTTAGAGATGGGAAGGAAGTTTTTCTCACGGGGGAGTCATGCGATTCTACTGTGGGTCATTCCCTTATTTGCAAACACATTAAATTACACGGAGCTTGTAACGTTTCGGCTCCGAATCTTGCTTGTGTGTTGAAGGGTATTCCTGCTCCTGCTATTTCTCCTACTTTCACTGTGCTTGCTAATGGTAGCTATCTGCTTTTGAATAACCAAGACTGCTGTGGCATGCTGGCCGGCATTCCCTATATCGTTACAGTTTCACACAGGGTTGTCTGCTGCAAAAATGTGCTCTTTCCTCCCCCGCACGACATCATAGATAGTTCCGTTTGGCCTTCCATTCCTACTCTGAAGGCGGATTTCAATAAATTGAGCAGAATAAAGGCGCTATTATTGAACCAAGAGGTTATGCTCACATCCGCCCGGGAGACATTCATTCTCCAGGTGGCGAGTACCCACAGTGAACACTCACCTCCCACAACATTTCGGTGAACTGATTCACCGTGTTTTTAATGCATCACGCACTGAAGGTCTGGTGCACTTTTTTAAAGTTGTGGGCTCTGGCCTTGTGACCTCTTTTCAGACTATTTTTGGTGTAATATCGGCTTTTATTCATTCCATTTTTTCCAGCGTCTTTGGTGGCTTTCCGTTGATCCTCGCCTTAGCGGCTGGTATACTGCTGTTGGTCTGTTTACTACGCAATGGCTGCACCTCCTTGGGCCCTTCTCGACCCAGGTCGTCTCCAGATGCTACGTGAGCGCATCCTTGCTGGCTTCGGCGTCTTGCCGTTGGCGACACTGAGTGTGTCCTATACCCTTTCCTTTCGCTTTGCGTATTTCACTTGCGTGCAACCTGTGATGTCTTGCATCAGATGTCCTTTCTCGTGGACCATGGATTATTGCCTCTCCAATACGTCTTTGTCTGTTCCGGATTTTGTTCAGTTGGTGGGTCCCTTAGAGGCCCATGAACGGGACTGTTCCGCTGCCGGCTACATGGCGCGTGCGGCTGCACTGGGGATTTTGGCGCAATGGGATATCTGGGCGGCTGCTCAGAATCTCCTACAACAAAGTTATATTGAGTACCACGCAAGTTGTCCCGCATTGCTATTCGCTGCTCCCTCCTGCGAGGAACATGCCTGCAGCTTTGATTTATTGGACTGGATGGCGTCGCTATTTTCCGACGATTCCAATGATGTCCTCTTGGAAGGTGTGGCGTTTTTCTGCACTTACACTCTGTTGGATTGACAAGGCCTTCGCTTCCTGCGACCTGCCAAGCTGGATTTTTTTTTTGTCTCTACAATTTTTTTCTTCCTCTCCCATTCGTTGTCCTTCTTGGGAACTGCTCCACTACAGACGTTTCTGTTCTGCTCAGTCGGTTTGAACTCTGTCTTCGTCCTTTGTCTTGGCCAATGGACTGCCCAGGGGAGGGTGTCTTGTGGTTTGTGGCCTCCTGGTCTGCCTTGCTACGTTGACTTAGGCCTGGCTGCCATGATGCCTTTTTGCGCACGTTACTTTGTGCCATTGTTTTTCCGGCCTCTGCTTTTGCCCGGCTATTTTAGAACTGTCTGCATTTCTGTCTTTCACCTTTTCTCCTGTTCCCTTTGGGCTACGTCTGCACAACATGTACAAGGTCGAAAAACAACGTCCCTTGTTCTTGCTGATCTGGCCAGTTCCTCGCATTTAGACATAACACTATATACAGCTGCCATGCAGAAATTCAGGTGCTTTTATACGTTTAGGGCACTTGGAGAAAAACCTTTCCAGAGAGAAGAGCTGTGCTTGTCTGATGATGTAAACCTTACATCTCGATCTTGAGGTATGGGGGTTCGCTAGTCAAAGCCCAGAGGTCTTCTGTTTTTATAATAAACTAGCTACTAGCACGGGGAGGGTGGTAAGGTCGTTTAGCCCTATATCCACTGCTTTATGAAATGCTTTCCCCGTTTGTATTCTATGGAGTTGTAACTATGCTGATCATATTATCCTTATGCATTATGCTGATAGTACTGGCACGTGTACTGTATCTTAGAGCACGTTGTTGAAATAAACATTTTAACATATACAGTGTCTCTTCTTACGCGCGTTGTGGACAGGTATGAGTGAGTTATGAAAGGGTGTTCTTGCTACTGTGAGTCCTGAGAGAGAGAGATACCGTGTTCTGGGTTGTCTAATCATTGGTAGCATTGGTGCCAATGAGACACTACAGCTAGTCGGGTTGGGGTTTTAGGTGCTAAGGATTATGGTTGGCTCACCACTATATTCCGAGGCCCTATGATCCTGTGCATAGCTCTGTGTATGTGCAGAATCCCTACAACAATACTATTTGCCCAGTTACTTCTCCTTCCACAAAAGATCCATTTTGGTCTACCTCTAGAACTGCACCAATCATGCAATGCTCCTCCTCCTCAGACACCATCATTAAGCAAAACTCAATCCTGTAGGAACTCCAAGTATGGTACATTAAACACACAAAAGGTGATGGTAGGAATGTTTGCAATAAGTCTAACCACTGGCAATCGCCTGGACGTGGGTCCCATTGCTCACTGTGCCACTGAAACCAAGATACATACCACTGATGATCTTCAATCAGGACGAAACCGGTCTTGAGTTGCTTGCATTCTGATTCAGGGGGTCCCTGGTCTGGCAGTTTGGGTTGGACTGTTCCATTGGAGCAGGGTCGAGACAGATTTATATATGGCTGGGTCCAAACTAAAGTGGCATGGTGCGCAAAAGAACAATGCATTGATATGCTACTCTGAATGATTGTCAGATTTTAGACTTATTGCAAGCATTCCTCCCATCACCTTTTAAGTGTTTGATAATCTACACATATAGCCAATACGGTTTTGGAGTGGTTCATGATTTTGGACAACTGTGGTTACAAACGGGTTTCTTAACTTCCGGTGGATCCTCCTTTGGAAATGGGCCAAAAATCCTGGATTTATTAGAGACTTTGCGATTTCCAAGAAAATTGCACTGGTGTAATGTGCTACACACAACAGTGGAGATGATATGGCTGACAAAATTAGGAAGTGTTGTGCTCTTGCATCTGGTACATTAGGAACAAATAAAATATCAATGTGAAATGGAAAATGTCAATAGTTTCTTGTCAATGCCAGCTCAATCACTCAATTAGCTGAGGGGATTGCAAAACAACTTGCCAGAGGATGAAAAGAAAAGATGGGAAAGAGAAGGATTTAAAAGATGAAAATGGAATTGATCAAAGGGTTGTACTGAATGATTACGTTATTACAAATGGCAAGGTACTTACCTAGACCTGCACATGTTGGACGTGATGCAATGGTCAGGACATTTAGAAGATTTTGGTTCAATCCTCATTTAAGAGTCATCTCAGAATTCTTTTGCCAAAGATGTGTAACCTGCCAACAGTTAAATGTCAGCAGAAGACTCGGTATGGCCATGAGTTACATAGGTAAATCAGAATGTCCCTTTACAAGACTACAAATACATTTTGTTGAAATGCCCACATGTAGTAAATTGAGATATATTTTGTTGGTTGTATGTCTGTTTAGTAGGTGGGTAATTTGAGGTATATTATGTTGGTTGTATGTCTGTTTAGTAGGTGGGCCAAAGCCTACCCAACTAGGAGATATGATGCTTTCAGTATAGCCAAGCTTATACTGATGAAATTGATCCCTAGATTTGGTTTGCCAGCTTCTTTAGAGTCAGACAGAGGAACTCATTTTAGGAATGAGGTTCCTCTGCATAGTTCTGACAATTGAACAGAAATTCCATTGTGAATAAATTCCAGAAGCATCAAGAGTCATAGAAAGGGCTTTTAGTACCCTGGAAGCAAAGATAGCAAAAGTATGCTCATTGACATCGTTGAAATGGCCAGATGCCCTACCTTTGGTTCTCCTAAGTATGAGGAGTACACCCAACAAAACTACATGCATGTCTCTTCCCGAAATTCCATTGGGCCGAGCTATGAAAATCTCTGGTATTCCTTCAGCTGCACTTGTGAATGTTACTGATGATCTAATTCTGGATTACTCTTTGGCTGATCTGGTACACTCTATCTCTCACCACGTGAATTTGGCTACACCTTCAGCAAGTGAAGAATCCTGCAATGAACTAGAGCCTAGTGACTGGGTGGTGGTGAAGAATCATGTGAGAAAAATATGTCTGGAACCTTGATGGAATTGTCTCTATCAAGAGATTTTGGTGATTAATACTACTATTAAATGTTGAGAATTATACGACAGACAAGAAACTTTTGGGTCTACAGAACAAATAAATGTTATAGGCAAAACCCTAGTGAAAGATAAGGGGGGATATCCTTATAAAAGAACAAATTCCCTCACCCACCAGAGGTAGCATGCTTCATTATTGGGAATCCCCTCGTCCCAATGACGCCTAGTCATGGCAGGGGCTACAACGCCTTCACTGAGAGGGAGGAGCTGAGGGATGTTTTTGTGTAAGAGAGGTAGGCTAAAAACCACAATGATAAGCTCATGGTAGTGGGGGTAGCAGAGCAGGTGAAAGTGGTGATAAAACTAGCTCCTGGGTAAGCAATAGCCCTTTATTGGTGCGTCCCTAGGCCAGGATTAAAAACAGGGCACTGGCGGGAAAACATATATACCTGCAGTTAGTGTCAGTATGTAGTTGACATGTTTCAGCCTACTCACCCTCATGCAGAGGTGTAGCGGCTTTCTCATATGTGTAATCAAACATTTGTGAGATAAAGTGTGTAAGGTTATCAGGTATACAAAACCATCCAGTGATACTGTTAATTCGTCATGAAGTGGTGGATTCACTGGTGGTACCCGCTGATGTCGGAGAACATGCCTAAACTCACCCTGACATGTTGCTATGCGGAACTCACCGTCCTGTTTCGCAGAGAGTCAGCCGTCCATTGAGCCACAGCAGGAGGAGGATCCATGTATCACACACGAACAAAATGAAGACTGCAGATGAAGAAGTGGTGATACAAAACCACAAATTCACAGATTCAAGCTCGAATTTGCTACGTGGATACAGCGGGGGGAAACAAGGAGAAGTTCATCTGCAAGAAAAACAAGAAGAAAGAGTTCAAGAACAGCAGAAAGAACATGAAAATCAAACTTCAAAACTAAAACTCTGAAAACCACGAGAGCAGCTCATGGTGTTCCAGTTACAAGTTGAGCGAATCATGAAACAAATGAATATGAAATTGAGGCTAATTGAGCACATCTACCTTAATATGGAAGTCTGATATTACCTAATTGGTCAGAAGTAATAAGAGAAGGAAAAAGAGTGCTGTAAAAGTTGACAGTCCAAAAAAAATGAAGAAAAATCAGCTGAAACAGATTCTGCAAAGCATAAGATCGGAAGATCAACAAGAGTAAGAGTGCCAATAAAGATTTATGCAGCAAATGAATGAACACATTTGACAAAAATTGCACCAGAAGAAAGACACATTGATCTGAGATACTATAGATTTCCTTCGAGGAACCTTCATGAATAGACATGAATTGAGAATAACGGTGACCACCATTGGGTCATTTCTTGATGGAGTAATGAAGCTGAATTTTTTAATCTTAAATATGATTTTCGATATTTCATAGTGAGCTTGCATAACACTGTTAGGCTAGAAACTGAGTTAGAAGATCTTTGTTTATACCCACATTTTAATAGTTAACGCCCGCTTTGAAAAAGATTGGCTTTGTACCTTGGGTATCCTGCTGAAGATAGTTTTGTGTCACTGAACTTATGAACTGAACTCCTGAATTACATGCTTACATCTGCCTGTACCAGTCTATTTTGAGAACTGAAATTCTTACACAAGAATGTCCAAAGTTTTCAAGGCTATATTTTACAATTTTTGCACCTTGTTTAGATATTTAGTTCTTGGTTTTGAAGGTTTTATTGAAAGTCAATGGCTACATATTTTGCTTCACTCTACAAATAGTTTTTATGATTCTAATATTATTAGTATTAATTGGCCTATTAGTGAGTTTATACATTCCTGTTGGATATGCTTCTGAAGATAATGATTCATATCATAGTAATGCTACAAAAAATATTAGAATAGATCATAGAGATGTTTCTGCTGAGAATTTTAGGAAAAATACTTATGTTAATTTGTTTACGGAATATACAAGAATTATGAATATTTCTAACTGCTATGGTTGCACATACTTGCCGACATCTGTAATAGAGGGAGTTACTTACTTTCATCTCCTGTGAGTTACACAATATTCTGTAGTATTTATTTGTTAATTCTATTGAGACAGGACCTATTGGAGGAGTATAATGTTGACTACAATTTTCCTTTCCATAAGTTATCTCTAATTAAGATTTTGGCTTTTGTTAACAGCGATAATAGACCTATTAGACTACTAACTCAATTTTATAACACGACTAACAACAAGAGTGTGTGTAAGTTGATGGATGTAGAGTCTAACTTTATTAGACAATTTAATGAAAGGAGAGAAAAAAATAGGTGAAATGCTCCATAAGTAAATGAGATTCAATTACAAGAAGACGAGGAAAGATTTAGAAATTGAAAGATACATCTTAGAGTTAGAATTCATCAGGATGAGAAAGGAGTTACATGTTTGATGTGTGAGAACCATGATGATGCAGAGATGATTGGGATGAGTGAGTGTAGTTATGGTTATAAAGTTGATTGATATTATATGTTGAGTAATTACTTATTATTTATGGGCAGTTGTCATGTCTGTGGTCAAGTAGCTTATTTTAACACTCAAGGTAATGGGATAGGCTCCTGCTACTTAGCATTCGTCTTTCCAAGAGTGTATCATGTGATTGGAAATGAATAAGATGAATGATATGAGTCTTAAAAAGCGAGCTGTAGATTTGGACAAGTGCTTATAGGTATATTTGGTGAACATTCCTTCTGTTGGTGTCGCTCTGAATGATGTAAAGATAAGGAAGTTATCTACTTCAGTGGATTACTTAGCTGCTAACACTGCAGGTGCATTAACTAAAATGAATAAAGAGATAATTGCCATTCGGCCAGTGGCCCAAAACAGATTTGCTTTGGATATTTTACTTGCAAAAGAAGGTGGTGTGTGCCCTGTAATAAAGGTTCTGCAATGTGCCCGATAATAGCATGCTAATTAATGACTATAGTAATAATATAACTATTATTTCACATGAGGCGAAAATGTTAAAGAGAATGGTGATTGGTTCCGGTTTTAGTACAATTTGAAAAGGATTTGCAAGGATTGGTGAATGGATTGGTGATTTGGGTGGTAGTTTGTTTAAAAGTACACGCAGTTCTTGAAAACATCAAGGCAAAAGTTTATAATGAGATAAAAGCCTTGAAGAAAATGAAGATGAAGAAGCTAAAATTAATGCATGATTTATTGTACAGTACTGTGATTTGTGATGATTTAAAAAATCCTAGTGATGTGTTGTTAGAGCAGATTTCAGAGCAGATTTACTAATTAAAATTAATGTTATTAATACAAGTTTAAGTTAGTACAACTAGGCCCCAAAACAAATTTACTGGACCTTTTAGTCTGCATTCACTGACATAAATGGATGTTAACATTCCATTAGTATAGAAGACCACTGTACCCCAGGCACGGAGAAATAAAGCTATGAATATGAAGGTAAAGACTCATATGGAGGCATTTAGGGAGCACTCGCAGATTAATAGCTTGGGTATTTTTTTCTGATAATGTTCAAGATTTAACTAAACGGAGTAGAAAAAATAAAATTGGACACAATAAGATGGTCAAATAAATCACCAAGCAAGTAGTCTCAATGACTACACCTGGCGAATGTACAAATGAAAATGGGTTAAATACAGTGGCGGCGGGTGATTTGAGCATGGGGCGGGGGTCACACACGCAGGCATGCACATTCACTCACACCCATCCATTCACACGCACTCACATACCCATTCACATCATGCACTCACATATGCTCATACATTCATACATACAGGCATGTCACTGAGCTACTGCAGTTCTTATTACAACATGACCTTGTGTGCAAGCGAGTTGGCACATCAGTCCATTTGTACTAGGGTTTATTTTTCACAAGTCGTTAGTGATCAAATATCCTCGTGGGACACCAAAAGGAGGCTTGATAATTCTTACTAAACTATAAAGCTGTTTGTGAGAACCTTCAGAATATTACGTTGTTGTTAGATTCACAGATATAGGAGTCTCCTTTCATGGATAGGGCTTGATCTTAATGCATCTGCATCGAGCTACAGACCCCATAAGGCAGTACCTTACTGTTTCATTGATAATCTTATTGCGGTTATAGATGAGCATTACAAGGGGCTAATTTTGGTAACAGGAGATTTAGTTTGCAATTCATTAGAGGATCGTAGTGAGTTTGATTAATTTATGAAATGATGACTTTCTAAATAGTTATCAGTCATTTAATAATGTGGTGCAAAAAAACCTTACAAGAAAACGTAACAGAATGTGTGCGTCCCAAACAGTTTAGGAATTTATATGGCAGGTTTACCTATGATCTGTCTGCAACAGTCTGTCCTCTCTCAACTAATTGCCAGAATGCCATGACAGATTTTTCACTCATTTCTGGAGTTAACATTAAATCATTGCACCATCTACTCTGCAGCTAACTTGAAAGCCATCAAATATTGGTGCAAATACATGAATCTTGCCTTAACTTTGAAGACATCTAGTGATGCCTAGTTCAGTAGGCAAAAGTAATGGGAATGAAGTAGGGTGCTCTCAGAGTGCAGGACTAATTAAATAATGTGTCTGGCCAAGCCACAGTATCAAGAGGAGGAATAGTGGAGGTTGCTGTCAATATGTAAAAAGAAACATAGTAAGTTGTTGGCAAAATTCAATGGTAAGTCCTACTGGACTAATAGAAAGTGCAATACTTAGTTGGAAAACACACATAAATAATTTATATTGCCAAGGAAATAATTGTTTGCTTGCGTTGATCTTCCAATATAATATATATGTAGCTATGCAGCGTATAATATATCATTTATTACAATTGTGGACTGCGGGAAGGGCCACGACTCACGAAAGGCAAAGCCTCAAGTGAGTCATTATGTCCCTCCCCTTCCTTGACAATGATAATAAATAGCATATTATACTCCGTGCATCTGCTGATATAATTTATGCTTTGAAATCCTTTACCTGTATTTGTTTGTATAGAAGGTTTTGAACCAAAACCAAGACGCAAGATGTTAAATTAGTGCAGCAAGGTAAAATCACACTGAAAAGATATCATGCCTTTTAAGAGAGTTAATTTCCTCTATAAAGTAATTGTTACATGCAATCTGTGAGGCAGTAAAAATGTTTTTCTCTTGTCAGGTTTGCTGCACTGTGGTAATAAGCTCGAATTTAGCCTTTGAACTATTGTCATAAATGTGTGAAAGCGCGTTTATTAGTACAGTGTTCTAAATAACTTGTGTTATTCGGCCTCATTTATTTCCCCTGCCATGGCATAAACCCAGGTATACATAGCTCAGTGCAGGCCATATTAAAATTAAAGGTGTGTATTTATTGAGAGTGCTAGGGCCGCAAGGCATACCTTCAGTACTGAAACTGGAACAGTCTACCCAGTATTTCAAGTTGGTCTGCAAACAACTCCAGTTAATTACTTTCAAGTTTGCATATTAATTCCTATTTTCAAGAAGGGAAAAAGATGTGAGCGTAAAAACTAATGTCTAATCGCTCATCTCAGTGTGTAAGTTAAACTGTTTGCTTCATTTCTTCTTTTTTGTCTTATAGCATCAATAGAAACAGAATTTCTCCTACACTTAATCACAAATAGTGGTCAAGAAAAGACAAAGTACCTTGGATAATATCATTGCACTTTCGGTATTATCAAAAAAGGAGGATTCACAGTGGCGGCTGATACAGATAAATACCGGCAGGGCGTGTGGAGGGGTGCGGAAACGGGGCCGGTGGGAAGTGCGCAGGGGGAGCGGGCTGGGGGTTTTAATTAAAAAAAAAGAAAAAAACACTTACTTGGTGCTACCGGCCGCCTCGCACTCCTCTGCTTCCAGTTCCTGGCATCACAGACTCCCCGTCCAATCCCCACGCTGCTCTCAAGCATGAGAGCTGCATGTTGATTGGCCTGAGTGGGCTGGATTAACGCTCGCTCAGGTACAGGGAGTCTATGCTGTTTCTCCAACCCGCCTGGGTTGGAGAAATCTATGTGCGCCTGTCAGTTTGGCTGGCCTAGAACGGCTGGCCAAACTGACATGCGCACTTTAAAAGTGCACATCTACCACTCCTCCTCCCCCTCCCATGGCCCAGCCCGCCCCTCCCTGCACAATTAAACAATAGTAAAATATTGTTTTATTTTTCAGCTGCTGGCTCTGAGCCAGTGGGGCAATGCACCTCCGCCATTGCGGAGGAGCCGCCGCTGAGGTTTCAACAAAAGATATATTATGGTATTAATGTTGTATCGATAACATAAGCCTCTGATGAAGCCGGACTTGCAGTTCTGTCAATGTGGCATTTTCTCGGTCAGCTGCATGGTAGGGGTCTGTCTTTAGAGCTTTAGCTGCTGCCATTATCCAATCCTGAAAACCAGCATGGCCCCCTTCTAGTTATGGTCTCCTGCAGCCTCGGCTGATCAGAACATTTTTCCCATGGGCAGTTTTTAGTTTCCAGTGCGGCCCTGCCACCTAATCCTCTGGAACAAACTTCATGGTCTTGATATTGACCAAGGCTTGTTGCATTTATTGTTTGGTGAGAAAATTCAAATAAACAACGGGTTGAGGCAGGGTTGCATTTAGGCCCTGTTCCTTTTCAATCTGTATTTGTTGTACTCACAGTCATGTGTTTTGTGTTCCTTGTGCACCGGCCAATGATTCTTTTATGGTGTAAACGACTTGTATGTTTATGCCTACTGCTGATTCTTTCTGCATTACACTCATATGTGTTTCATAGTAATTATACATTTTGGTGTTGTGCTTTAGTTTCTACATTTATATACTCATATTTTGAATGGTGTTTTGTATTGCCATTAAGAAACCGTATGTATTGAATTGGGAAAAAATTGTCATTGGGTTTCTCCCAAGTTACTGGCGCTTGTATTTTTCTCACTATAGTCTTGGAACATAAAAGCAGTGTTGTTAATCCTTTCGGGAGAGAGGAACATTTTGACTCAAAAGAAATATGTTGTCTTTCCAGCAAGGCTGCAGGTTGGTAACATACTGGCTTCTCAAAATACAAATGATCCCTGCAGGCAGCCCAGAGCAGTTGGCCCCCAGCATTATCCAATGCACTCCTCATGACGGCAAGCTTTTCAGTGCTAATTATTAGTAGTCGTGGGTATCTGAAAAGGGAAGTTGTTTAATGAACTATGTTATATTTTTTCATGATGTTTACTTCGTGCTTTGTCATGGTATTACAGTTATTTTATTATCTTCTATAATAGTTTTACATATCATATCTATTATGTAGGCTTCAATTAAAGCTTTACACTAGCTTGCATGTCATAGTATTTATGTAATGAGAATAAGTCTAGTATTACTATAATTAATTTGAAAATACCAAAATAAAATAAAAAACCTTTACAAGAATAAAGCTTCATATTTCTTGTGTGTGCTTGTGGGAAAAGGAATTACTTGTAAAACGCTCTACCTTTGACCGAAATGTCAAAATGTGAACTCCCTCTTGTTAAGTTTAGTAGAGACTCGGTGGACATTATCTGTCTGTGTTCTCTGCCCTTGCTGTTAAGTTTGTATAACTGTGCTTGCCTGAGGGCTAAGGGAAATCCCTGCCGCTAACAATGCTCCAACATTTTGTTTAAACGCCTCCTCTTGTGATATTCTTTCAAAGCGGTGAGACTTACTGCTGTTTTATATATATGCCATTTTGGATTCAAAAAGAAATCACACCGATGATTAATTATTCTTAGTTTTCTTCAAGCTGATATGCTGATTTTTGTATTTTCAGTATTCATGATTTTGTATTATTGGTTGAATTTGTTCAATAATGCCTAATGATGCGATTGTGTTGAATGCTAATAAACCTTTCAATTCTAGGCTTAGTTTTAGCACAAACAGTAGTAGCAATAGTATCAGTAGTATTTGTATCGGTAGAAATATTAGAATCAGTAGCAATACCAGAAAAAGCATTAGTATTACAAATAAAAGTAATGTTAGTAGTGCTTTAGTAACAGTGGTATAAGTAGTAGTTTCAGCAGCAGTAGGACTGCTAATTCAACATATACCCCTGGTGGCATTAATAGTAGCAAGAGAAAAGTGGGCAGAGAGAAGTAGAAAAGGAAACATATTGAGAGAGCAGATGCGACCAATGAAACAAGAGTGGGTCCCGGCAGAAGGTGAAATATGGGAATTCAAGTATTTTGTGGTGTCCTCATCTGCAGTACTATGAAGTAGGAGATTTCAGGATATAAATCCTTTTAGTCTGTATCCGTCTAGCTTGTGCCTTCTGGGATGTGTCCTTTTGTATGAGTCCTTCTGACATTAAACTCGAGAAAACTGCCACTCAGTACACAGTATTGGGAAAATAATGCTAAGATGAATGATTTACAGACAATATTCATGAGCACTTCTATGCCAAAAGAAAAAAAAAACATCAGTATCATTATGCCTTGTACCATGAAGCCCATCAGGAATGCTATGTTAACACAAATAGTACTCATGAGAATGTTGTGCAATGGGTGTAATGCCGAGCAGCAGTACTGTCCCAGGAAAAATACTCCCCACCATTAATAGTGGGCCAAAAGAGATGCTGGTTGTTAACCATTTAAACTCTGGCAACCTTGAATTTATTGCCTGTAAGAATATTGTGTCAAGAAAAGGAATTATGTTAGCCAGACACGATTGTCGTTACCCAAGAGTCTCCCTGGCCCTCCTAGCATGATGCTGATTATCTCTCCATCAGGGCTGTGTAGCAGTTCAGATGATGCTCCCCTATGGAGGGGTGTTACAGCTTTTGATTCCTTATTGGCCTGATTACATATTGGATACATTGTAATCTGACAAAACCAGGAGTGGGGATTTGGGAAGCCCTTTCGTGTGCTACATTATAGAAGGAAGTGGAAGAAGAATTCCCCAGGCTAACAGTCCATGGGTCTGCAAAAACTGTAAATCACTAATGCAACGGATTTCAAAAGATGTTCTCTAGCCTAGTAGCCAAAATGGCTTCAAGTTGTCTCTATGAGACCATCTATGCACATGCAGTATTCACCATCGTTTATGAAGTATACTGTGATGTGAAGAGTGTCCAAGGTATTTCTTTGTGAATATGGAAAGTATTTTGCCTTGAAACCTCCTATAACCCTTCCTGTTCTCCGCCGGGCTGTCCTGCCTTCACGGACCAGGCCCTTCACTGATAAAAGTGACCTCAACTTGCATTCCACTGCATCTGCATTTTCTATGAGGTGCGTGCATAGCTGGTGCAAAACACAATTTTAACTCAGAATTGGTTATGTAATCCCCGTGCTATATCTATACATTTACTAACAGCATCTCATACGAATTGACCAGCTTTACTGTCTTCCACAGAGTTCTTCGCATTTTAGGTTCCCGTGTGTTGCATGGGTCTGCATTACTGATGCAAATGCCTGTGCGTATGAATGACGCCTCAGAGCAGACGTGAGTCATAGTGCCATTAATTACCTTGTCAACAGAGTTCAGCCAGATGTTTCGAAAGGCATGACATTCAGAAAGTAACACCTGACAGGATCTTATTTTACGTAAATAGCCCTGGGGTGCTGAACAGCAGGGTTAAAATAGAGTACAGAAATAGGCATGCAAATTGTTCCGAGTGTTAAAACCTCCAAATGATGCATGTACACGACTGGAGGGTGGGGGCTGCAGCACAATGATTTGATGGTTTCTTTATTTAACAGAACCCAGAAAACAAGCATACCTTACGGGGACCCTGTTTTGCTAGGACATGCTTTGTTGTCGGTTTCATGAAAGAGGAAGGGGGACTACCTGAGCCTTGTAGTCTCACCGCGATGCAGACTATGGGTGGGGGTACCTTTGCTGCATTTAAAGGATACCTTTTGAATCACTTCAGGCAGCACAGTCCTGAAGTCAATGTCAGGATGTGTGTATTTAAACTGTGTACTGTGATGAGCGTAGTTCTCATGCATGTTTAGGCCGATACGCCATCTTGGCTCCACCATTTATTCTCAGAACAAAACTATTACAGACTCATATTCCCGAAGAACATTTGAAATAAGTAAAATAAATTAAAATGAAACTTTGACCAAACCAAATTACAGTTGTATAAATCTTCTTGGTTAAAGAAAGAAACAAGCATAGGCAATGCCAATAAGTCTGGCTTTGCAAGAATGCTGTATGGCAATGTAAAGCATTAAAAATAAATAGCATGGAAGTGAATATGTATTTGTGTGGAAGCAAAGAACTGCAGAATAATGTTGGTGTAGTTTAAAAGGTAAGGTGACAGTTGCACTGTCAAGCAAGTCCTAAAACGCCATGAAGTTTAATGACTACCCTCCACCCATCTGTGCTCCTGCCAGAGAAAAACAACATAACTTATCTTGCTATCTCAAGACACTTTAACAGCATCACAATGTCATGTGTGTGCCCCTGAAAGTTCAAGCTCAGGCTGCTGCATAAATAAACAAAATGATCACAGCTGTATGGAGGACAAGCACTTTTTTTGTGGAAGGATGCAACTTCTGCCCAATCAAAATATGTACTTCTTGCTCACAACACGTGGGTGGAGCCAAAGCCCCTCTCTAGTAATGCTCACATAATTGTCTGGCAACAGCTGCGCTGTTAAGCCACACCATAAAAGACGCTTAAAGTAAATAGAAAGTGGCTTTTGTTTATTCAACATATCTAACTATTCAGTGTGCCAAGTTTAATGCGCTGTCAAGCCACACAATAAAAAGACGCTTGGAAGTAAATAGAAAGTGCCTTTTGTTTATTCAACATATCTAACTGTTCAGTGTGCCAAGTTTAATGCAAATTGTTATCCCTTTCTGCAATTCTTCTTACAACTTCAGAAGTTTCTGTTGCTTCTGAATTTTCAAGTACCCTCTCTCCTATAGGCTTTCCTCGCCATGCTTTTCCCTTTTCTCTTCGCAGCACTGTCTCCTCTGCCTCATTCAGTGGCATAGCAAGGGTGAAATGGATGCACACCATAATCATACTTGTACCATAAGCAATACTGTTGTTGACAAATGCTGTAAACCATGCATTATGAACAAAGGCTCCTTTATTCATTAACCTTAGGAGAAACGTAACAGTAGTGCACAGAGATAGTTAATTACTGTAGACACTGTCATGACGGTGGGGGGGCGGAGGTTGGAGCAATGAACTCAGTCCTCCCATGAAGTGCACTCCATCCCAATCGTCCATATCTGTTGGCATATAGTTGGTGCCCTAGGTAAAGTAAATGAAGTCCTAGGGGCTAATTAAGGCTGTAGGCTTGAAGCACCTGCCATAGTGAACAGTCAAATAAATGAAGGATGCAAAGTGGGTAATAGTGGTAGGCCGCTGTCAGGGTTCTGCCATCAGGATGGCTCTTACACCAGTATGTAATAGAACACTCTCCAACACCTTGCTCTACTAGCTTCACTACACACTCAAGTCTATGGGCCTTATTTAGATCTCGGCAGATGGAATACTTTGTCACAAACGTGACGGATATCCTGTCCGCTTTATTACGATCTCCATAGCATCAAATGGAATCTTAAATGGTGCACGGGATATCTGTTACGTTTGTGACAAAGTATTTCCCTCCACCAAGATCTAAATCAGGCCCCATGTTTTTTCACCACCTTCTTGATCCATCAATATCACTGTACTGCTATTACCAAACCCTGCCTATATCACATCCTGGAGGTGGAGCTCTATTCACTCTCTTGGTTCCTGGATCTTAGAGTTATTCTTACCCTCTCATAAGTGCATTCTGGACTCTTCTGACTCTTGTCTCAGATGCACACCATGTACCCAGCTTTCTGTTCTGTTCAGTTTCCTGCTCATAGTCCTTTACAACCTGCTCCAATCCTCAGCTTCTGTACTGCTTTCATTTCCATCTTTAAGGTAATTTCTTGTGTATGTGAAACCCCTCCTCTTGAATTTTCTTGTCCCTGCAGAGAGCAAGCACGCCCGTGGCCTAGCCCTGATCTCAGCAGTTTCCCTAACACCTATGGCTCAGTCAGATATGGCAGCAAGGGGCGAGAGATACAAAGGGTGGCCAACCATAAAATAACAGGAGAAGGCTGCTGGCATGACACCTGTAGCAGCCAGGAATCCAAAGTGCGGGGGATCTCTTGGTCTCTTGGTTCTGAGGAGCTCTGCAAGAGTGGATATAGGCTCTCCCACCACCGGTGAGAATTCAGGGTGTTCTCTTTGGGATCGTCCTAGAGAAGCAGAAGGAAATTGAGAAGGACCAACAGCATCTGGTTTTTCTACAGTGGATGTAGGCCAGTTCTCAGCGTATGCATAGGTGCACATGCTGATTAGTAGAAATCTTCAGGTTTGTCGACTGAAGGGGCTGCAGCGCTTGTAGTTCAACAGAGTAGACTTACATCTCAACTTTCTCCTTCTTATTTTGCCGGATTTGTGACTCTGGTTCCTTAGAGAGATGGGGGTTGCTGTGGTAGAATTAATTGAAAAATTGAGAGACATTGGGGAGAGGATACATCAGTTCATGGGGCATATTTCCCCCCACCCCCCCCGGGACTCACAGCTGTCATTCAGACAATTGAAACTGACCTTAATGGATCCTCCCTGCTGAGATATGGGATGATGTGCCGGTCGCGAGTTAAAGTCCATCAAGGTTGACTCAGGCTTTCACCTTTCTGAGGTCTGTAAGTTGTTGTACCATTAAATTAGGGAATAGGAACAGCTGTTATGTGCAGTGATTAGGAATGCAGAAATATGGTAGAAAAAAACGATATAAGAACAAATTATTATTATGTTATTATTACTAATATTTTGTCATGCTTGTCAGCACATAAGTATTGTAATTCAGATGGTTTGCTGGTACCATGCGGGCCAAGGAATGGAACCTAAGATGTTCAGGAAAGCAGTAGTCACTTGATGAAAACTCACAGGTATTTCCCAGCCCTCTATCCTCCACAGCTGGATAACCATCTTGTTCTTCTTGTTTTAGCTCTGTACTTGTGTCTCTGATCTTCTGCCCATGATTTCCTTTCCTTTTGCATCCACGGGTTCTACTGTTGCCACTTGATGCTTTTAGTCCTCCTCCTACTTGAGGTTTGATGGCATACATACTGTCCAGTTAATTAGACCTCATGTTCTTGGGTTGAGGCTTTTTTAATATGTACTAAATTAAAAGCATTCTACCTGAAACACTGTGCATAGGAACACATTTCACTAAGGAAGATAGTCTGGATGGATATATTTATCAGCACTGAAGGAGGGCCTCTTACTGAAATATTTATTGCACACAGAGTGCTGCTCTGTTGGGTTGGTGGGGCAAGGTGGAGATGGGTTTAGAGTGGGAAGATTCAAGATCTAGGAGTATGTGAGATATGGTCATCAGTCACTATGGTGCTCGAGAGGTAGAAACTGAGTTGCCAGGGCTCTCTTAAACAGTAAAGGCAGAGGTTGTTTGGAGGTCATCAGGCCCCAGGTTGAGTGGAAGGGCCTGAAGAGGAGAATCTCAATGAGGGGCAGGGGTATTCTGGTGCTGGAAGTTAATTCCCGTTGGTGGAGAGTAAGTTGCCAATGGGGATACAGAGTGAAGGGGCTTTGATGAGGTATAAAACTAGCGCTTAGCATTGTTCTGAATAGCAGAGTTAGCAATTTGTACGTGCTTTGGTTTATAAAAGATTGACAGCTATTGTGGTGTCAGTAGCAGGAGTTAAATGTTTGCGGAGGTGGAACTGGATATGTGTGGCAAGGTTAATGATCTTGCTCAGAGGAGAGAAAGCATACAGAGAAAGACATGCTAGGAGCCTGCTGCAGTAGTTAATTAGGGCCTTGATTTTGTGGAATTAGAGGTGGAGCCACTGTTTACGTATATTTATTATACACCAGGGGTTTTACACTTATATTACAGTTGCTGTAGTGCCTTCTTTCTGCGGCCATGGGGCACTTTTATATCACAGAAGCGGCTGTAAGCGGTGCACATTTCTCACTTGCGCGGAGTGAAAGAGGTATTCCATCAAACGCATGGGGCATGGCTCCAGCCAAATGAGAAAACGTCTTTCCCTTACACACATGCCACATTCCCAATCTCGTCGCACAGGCAAACACGCTCTCGAGAGACATACTAACTGTGCACCACCTAGAAAGCGCCATACAGTTATTATGCCTGCACAGCCGCAGCATGGAGATAGGACTCAAAGGCCCAGGTTCTGAAAGTTGTCATGCAAAGCAGCGCAGCACCCAAAGAGGCTGCACTGGGTTGTTGGACAAGAAGAGAGCAGGAGAGGGCCACATTCACAGAGATATGGCTCTCTCGTCCCCTCGTCTTATCGGCGGGGCTGATATTAGCTGCCGTGCCCAGGCACACACCTTAGCGCCATAGTGCTAGGGTGCGTGCCTGAGTCTAGCATAGGTTTTGTACAGGAAAGTTACTCTTCCTGTACAAAATACTATGGTTAGGCAAGTTTAAAACATTTTCCTACTTTGTGTGTATGCTGCACAGTGCAGCACGCATGCAAAGTAGAAAAAGAAAGGAGATATTAAAAAATTTCTCCGTTTAACAGGTGTTTTCCAGCAGCATTAATTTTTGGCGCTAATTCATGTCTACTAATGTTAGTAGATAGGGTTTTGCATCAAAGAGCATGGGTGGTTGCATGGGAACGCCCATGTACCACCCATGTAATGCCCCCTTAACGCACAGTAATGCAAAGCAGCGTTTTGCGCTGCTTTGCCTTTCTTTTCCATACAAACCAACGCAAATATGAATTTGCGTTGGATTGTTAATCCCCAAATAGGTTTAGCGTCCGGTTACTGTTACAAAAGTAATGCTAACCCGATGCTAAACCTTTGTGAATCTGGGCCAAAGGGACCTAGAACCACAGATACTCTCTGCAAAGTCAAGCGGGGGTGCATTGAAAGATGGAGTGTCTTTGAAACCATTGCTCCAGATTGCACTAGTGTGCTTTAGCGAGTGTTTTTAAAATTAGGTGACCAACCTGCACCAAGCACTCCCAATGAGGTTGTGCACCGGCGCAGACTGCATACGTGCCCTATCTTTGTAATACGCCACCTATAGTCAAAACTAAATAATAAAAGATCCATCAAGAATTTTCTAGATTATTATAAAACATCACCCATCATCACATGTGATTTGCTTCATTAACTACAATTTTTTCCTTATTATATTTCCAGAATAATAGTGAAGTACGAATTTGCATAAATCAACACAAATCTGCAAGATGTACGTAGAGACAGAATACACCCACGGTGTAAATGACACGAACTGGCTCTTTCCCTACAATGCATTGAAGCATGTTTTTTTCTCAACTCCCTGATATGCAGTGGTAGATTTAATAAGCTCCATCCTTGGCCATAGCTGACAATCTTTGATCTTTGTTCACTGGAGCCCAAATCTCTCCCCAACAAATTTGCTTAATTCTTTTATCAAACCAGAATGAACTACCAGGTCCTCCCTTCTCCGGCACTTTGTGATGAATTAGCTTATTTCCTCATCCAAAAAATCAGTAACATGCATGCAGGGATATTCCAGCAAAATCCCGAAGATTACACCCTGTTTCATCTCTGTTAGGCAACTCTTGGTTCTCTTTCTGACTGACTAAAGAGGTTGGCCTTCTACCAGCAGGCCCAGACCCAGGCTCCGCAGCTGTGTACAGATCCCTAGTTCCAACAATCACTGATGAGTTATCAAACTTGAATAAGCTCTTCTTTGTCGTCAGGTCATGTTAAAATAAAATAGAATAGAGATATGTTTCTCCAACCTTGATAGTGTGTTGTCAACAATTGCCACCTTATTATTCTGCTCCCTGACTGCGAAAACTGCTAGCGAAAAGTAGCAACTACAGACGATTCTGCATTTTTGGACCATTAGTAACTGTATTTTTGGCTTGGAAAAGAGTGTTAGACAGTACTTACAAATACTATTACTTAATTTGAAATTATTTTAAATATGGGCAGTACACAGAATTGATACTTTTGGACCTCCCTATCACTTTAGACGTCATGGGTCGCTCAATCTAGGTCCAAAGATTGTCGGATCGAATTTCGGATACCATCTGAAAGAGGTTCACCTGCTGTAGGAAGGTCTATGTCCCTCACTTTTCTTCTATTCAGATCTAAAGGCATTAATTTCAGTGTGGGGTGCACAAAGCTCTTCCGTGTCCCCTAGGTGGTTTAACATCCATATGCAGCTCGTAGTTGATCATTTGGTCGGTCCTGCAGATCCCGAGCTCGGTCTCTAATAGAACCCTTGGTTGTTTGTAAAGACAGGCTGCGCCATGATGGTGCACTTCAACCTAAAGGCACATGAAACACACCTATTCCGCGATGCGAGGTGAAATCTCTCAGAGTCTATTGGATGAGGATCTTTATTCAGTCCACAGATTAATTCAAAAACTGCTTTGTGCTTTGACAACTAAAGGTTTTCTTTTTTTCTCTACATAATGACGAGTCGGAAAGTGTTGAGTTCCTGTTTTCTATCATGTCTTAATTACAACAACAATATTGTATCTCAGGCTTCTTGCCCACGCTCCAGCAGCATTGAAGCCAATACAGAATTCTGCCATGCAGGTGGGTACTTGATTGTGCAGATTAATCATGCTTTGGATGCTTGCTAATGAGAAAAGCCTTTACTTTGTTCACAAATGTTTTGATAGCTTTTCAAAGGATTTTATGTGCAATCAGACATCAAGATCCTTACAGGCAGAGGATCCTTCAATTCTGATGGATACCGCAGATTCCTCACCTTATGAATATCCCCAGATACCAGGCTGAATCCGAAAAACAAACTCAAAAGCTGTACTCCTACATGGCAGTCGGTGGCATCATGCAACTCTGTAGCAACTCCATTCTCCCCGAAGTGACGAGCGGAGGCGCATATAAGCCCCACCCATGTGCGTTGGCATCAATTCCTTTTTTTCCATGCAGATCTGAAACGCCTCTCCTTTTTCACTCTGTGAAGAGATCTTTTCTTTAAAAGTGTTCCGGTGTGCAGGGGAACATGTCAGCCCCTAAAACTACAGGGTTTTAACCTTGTTGGGACTGTCACAAAGAGATGTCTGTGATTGACCCTCATGAGGTGTGCGTCTGGTTCTTGGGTTTGTTGCATGGCTCCAAGGCCTGCAGCGACTGCACCCAGATGAATCCAAAAGCCATCCGAGAACGCAGAGTGAAGTTCTATGTAGTGAAGCACCACAACACTCCACGCAGGTCCCGCTCCAGGTCGCAATTGAGAATGCAAACCCACTCCTATTCCCAAAGTCATTCCCCCATCAGATCATCTTCACTGTTAAAGTCTTTGGGTAAGTCCATGAAGAAACATAAGAAGTCCAAGCGGGACTCTGCACTTTCTCACACTCTTATTCTCAAGAGTAGGTGTGAGAGCATCACTATGCCTCACGGTCTTGCTGCTATGAGCTGATTTCATCCCTACTCCTGATGCACCTGAGTTCCCGAGTCCATCTGTGAAGTCGCAGCAGTTAGAAGCCTTTTGAGAGGCCATACTGCACATTTTTTTGCAGGCTTTCTTTCTAGCGCTGGCGTGCCTTTGGGCCCTTTGAATCTGCAGGGCTTTGAGTCAGATTACTACTGGTGGATCTGTCCTTGGTGCTGTCTTTGCTCCTTGACCCTACTTCAGGCTCTGCACTGACATCAGTGCCGACTTTGGAGCCAGTCCTGACATCTATATTGGCCCCGCAAACGTCAACGCCGGCAGTGCTGGAGTAGGAGTCACAACCCATTGTGTTATCCGACTCGAAGTCAATTCTGTCTCAACCCTGACTGTGGCTGTACCCGCATCTTAATGCGGTGCGGCCAATAATTAATCCATCTAACTCTCCCTTTACTCCACTGCTGTGCAGATTTGTGCAAATACTACAACAGCTTTTTAGCTCGGACTCCGACCAGAGTCAGTCGTATGGAGATGACAATGGAGCAGATGGGGAAGGGTTTACCCCACCTTATGATGATGACAATTGGTACTTGGACCTACAAGATGCCAGTGGTTTGGACACCTCACCAGATACTGGGCTGGTACCTGGGACAGCAATAGAGGAACAACTGTGAGTAGAAGGGATGCTACAGTCTATGACCTCCACCTCCCCTCCACTATGGAGGTAAAAACTAATGTGCTCATGGAGATTCTTCAGCCAGACCAGGCACCAATTGAACCTTTCCTGCCCTCACTGACAAGCTGTTGGGAACATGGACTAAGGCATGCCTCCCCCTCCCGCACAACCGACAAGTCACTTATCATCTCAGAGCAGCTCCGGATGACCCGACTTTCTTAATCCAACGTCCATCTCCTGAAAGTTTGATACTGCAGGTGTCCACCAGCAGAGTGAGCCCCAACGACTCAACGACTACCCCTCCTGACAGAGTCCAAATGTATACAAACTTTTGGAACACTAATATTTTACTCAGCCAGCCTTGCCTTTTGGCAAACTAATGTTTTCCTCTGCCAGCCTTGCCTTGCCTTGCGGTGGGTCAATGCAAGTTGCCTCCTTGGATGCTACACTAGCGTACTGTGGGACATGGTAGGGTGAGATCTTACCAGCAGTCCGGGAGAGGACTTACACGCTTCTTTGGCCCAAACCATTCAAAATGGCTGGGATGTAGCCAGTTCATCATCCACTTGGGCCTAGACGCCACGGATTGCCTAGGAAGGGCTAAGGGAATAAGAATGGTGCTCTGGTGCCACGCATGTACGAGATCCACAAGTTTCTCCATGGACGGCCAGATGTCCTTGATGGATATATCCTTTAACGGCTCTCGCCTGTTTGGTGGAAAGACAGACTCAGCTCATAAGCATTTTAAGGAAAGCCAGGCTATGGCACACTCTTTGGGCTATTGGACTCCAGCCCAGCAATCAACCTAACAGTTTTGTCCTTTTAGGTAATGTGCCATCAGCTTGGCATATCAATAGCACCAGGCCCCACTGCCTGCACAGCAGGCCTCCCAACCCTTTCAAGGTCAGAGCTGTGGGTCCAACAGACACAACCAGACCATCAGGGGGAGCGTACACCCCAATCCCCCAACCTTCTAGCAGTGACCTCAAAACATATTTAGTGCACCCTTAGCGACACAACAACATTCAGTAGGAGGCAGGTGGGTCCTTCAGATTGTTCAATGGGGCTGTGTCCTGCCATTCTTTTTTGAACTACCGCACCTGTCACTTACATCAGAGAACCTTTCTGAGGAACATCTATCCATTTTGCGTCAGGAAGTGCAGGATCTTTTGGCCAAAGGAGCCACAGAGAGGGTACCGGCCTCAGAAGTAGGGACTGGATGTTACTTTCACTACTTCCTTATGCCCAATGACAGAGGCCTCCACCCTATTTTGGATCTCCAACTTCTCAATGCCTTCATGTGCAAGGATAAATTCATGATGCTCATGCTGGCTCAGGTTTTTCTACCCTGTATCCTGGAGGCTGGATGGTGGCATTGGACCTGGAGTATGCTTAATTTCACATCCTTGTCCACCAGGCACTACCTGCGATTCTAGATGGTCCACGAGAACTTTTAGTTTGATGTGCTCCCTTTCGGGCTCACCAGTGCCCCGCAGGTGTTCACAAAGGTGACAGTGATGGTCACTGCCCATCTTCAGAGGTAACGTGTTCCAGCCTTTCCCTACCTCGATGACTGGCTGCTGAAGGCGGTCTCGCCACAGTTATTCTCAGACCACCTCCACACAAAGGCGAACCTCATGACATTGTTGGGGTTCTCTCTCAACCTGGCAACGTCATACCTGTCTACCTCGCAAAAGCTCCCCTTCATCTGAGCCATCCCGGGTACGGTGATCTTTTGTACCATACGGACCTTTTCTGTAGACCAACGAGTCCAAAACATTCGGGCTGTGATCCCAATGTTTCAGCCTCTGTTCTGGGTCTCAGTGGGGGTGGCTCTGACACATTTTGGCCTGCTACCCTCCTGCATTCTGCTCACCGACCATGCTAGAGGGCATATGCTAGCTCTGCAGTGGGATCTGAAATGTCAGTGGTCCAAGCCTTAAGGGAACATGCCATATTCCAAACAGGTAATGGAGGAGACTGCAAGAGATGTGTAGTGGGGGCTGCTCAACCACATTGGACCAGTGGCCCACCCGCCCATCTCCCTACCCCACCCCAAGTTGACTTGGTGATGGACGCATCAGTACTGGGTTGGGGAGGGCACCAGGGAGAGGTGGAGATTAGAGGACTCTGGTCTCTGGTGTAGGTCCGCCTCCAAATCAATTTGCTGAAGTTGCGGGTGATTCACATTGTGATGAAGGTATTACAGCCCACCATCAAGAGAAAGTTGGCTACATGTTCTCACAGACACCACTGCCTCCCATGTGGTGCTGCAACATGCACAGCAGGGTGGAGTTCTTGATCCTATGCCAGGAGGCTCTATACCTTTGGAACTGGCTGAATTGTCAGGGCATTTTCCTGGTGGTGCACCACCTGGCAGGCTCTTTAAATGCCAAGGCGGACAAATTCAGCCAATGATGTCAGGTAGACCACACCTGGCAATTACACCCAGAAGTGGCACAGGGTGTCTTACAGCAATAGGGACAACCCTGGTTCGAATTCTTCACCACCAACCAATGTCAATACTTTTTTGTGCTGAAGTTCCCAAGAAGGCTGTCTCTCTGAGACACATTCTGCCTAGAGTTAGAGACTTCTGTATGTCTTCTAACCTCTACCTCCCATGCCTTGAGTTCTGAAGAAGATCAGGAATTACTGGGCCCAAATTATTCTAGTGGCTCCAGATTGGGACAGAAGAGGGTGGTACCCGGAACATCTAGGCATGAGAATCTGGTCTTCAGTCAGGCTGCTGCTTGGAGAGGACCTCCTGTCAAAGAAGCAGGACAGGGTTTGCATCCTGGCCTGTGCAACCTGGACATCCATGGGTAGACATTAAGTGGTGACACTTAACCTTCCTTGACCTCCCTTCCAAAGTAGTTGATGTGATCCTAGTGGCTAGGTGCCCTTCCATGAAATCTGAGTATGCTGGGCTCTGGAATAAGTTTGTGGCTTGGTGAGGGACCCATCAGATGGATCTATTGCAGCCTGAACTGACGGCTGTATTGTTTGTTTTGTCTTTGGCCCAGCAAGGACTTGCTGTGGATAGTAAAACATAATAGTTGTCGACTCTTTCGCACTTTTTATATTTGCCGGACCAGACGTTCTTGTGCAAATCACCAATTGTGATGCATTTCCTTAAAGGCTTTCAACATATGTTTGTGATGCCACAGTGGGACCTAAATCTAGTTTTCACTTTTCTCATGTGTACCCCTTTTGAACCAATGCAAAGTTGTGCATTGCACCTTCTCACCCTAAAAACAGTCTTTCTGGTCGTGTTAACATCGCACAGTGGGTGAGAGAACTTCAGGCCCTCTTGGTGCAGTCTTGCAAAATCACCCTTTTTCCAAAACAACTGGTGTTAAGTATTCGAGCAGCATCCCTGCTGAAGGTGTTGATGCCTTTTCACATCAGACATGCCATCAGTCTTCTGAACTTCTTTGCTCCACCTCATCCCACGAAAGAGGAAGAGAGACTCCATTTATTAAACCCCAAAGGAGTGCTAAGCTTTTACATTGATCGTACCAAGGAACATTGGATAGACCATTAGCTCTTTGTGGAGGTCTCTGATGCAAAGAAGGGCAAGGAAGTGCAGAAAGAGACTGTCTTATGAAGGATAGCCTTCTGTAATAAGATCTGTAATGCACTGGCTAAGAAGTAACTTCAGAAAATTTCAGGGCTCATTCCACCATGGCAAAGGCGGCTACCACTGTGTTGGCAAGCGTAGTACCTGTCTTTGACATCTGTTAAGCATCTATGTGGGCAAGAAGTGTGCACACTCACAAAGCACTACTGTCTTGACAGTCAGGTCTGCCTGGATGGTGCATTTTGCCTGATCGGTCCTGCAGGACATTTTAGTCTGAGAAATTCCACAGACCCACCACGTTAGGAGGTACTGCTTTGGTATCTATTCACTAGGTGAGGAATCGGCAGTTAGAGGTATCCATCAGAAGAACAAGTTACTAACGATAAGTAATGCTCTTTCTGGTGGATACTCATTCTAACTGATGACAACTCATTGAGGAGAGGATGTGGTCTAACGGCTAGGGCGGTTGACTTCAAATCTGGGGAACCGGGTTCGAGTCTCGCAACGACGCTCAACATCCTGTGATTCTGGGCAAATCACTTAATCTCCCTGTGCCTAACAAAAATGAATGTGTCCTTATGTAACTCAACTGGTGCTCATGTAAAGCGCCCTGATACCTAATACCTTCGGGTCAAGTTCGTGCTATATAAAACTCCCCCCCAAAAAACTTAGATTACTCACCACCTTCCCACCTCCCCGTTCTGTGGAATAGTCTCCTTTCTCATTAAAAAAGGTTCTACTTTAGGAATCTGCACACTGGTCTATCCAATTTCTTGATGGGGTCGCACCTGCAGGTGCAAACATGCTTATGGAAAGAAACTGACATCACCACATATAGGTGGCACTGATATATGGCTCTGCCAGACACTTCCAGAGCAGAATGGAGTTCATGCACAGTCACATAATGCCACCTACCGGTGTGAAGAAGCTCTGCTTTCAAATTACCCGGATCCAGTCGGGTGCCTGTGGATAGTCACATGGTGAGGAATCTGCTGTTAATAGAGTATCCACTGGAAAGAGCATTACCGAAGTTAGGTTACATGTTCTTCTCTACATACCGTGGTTCAGAAGTGTGTATCAGAGCTCTCTCGGATTTCAAGGACCTACAACTTCCAAAAGTGATTTCCACGGACAAGAAGGAAAGTCTCTTTTCAACCATACTGCCTGCCACCTGCGACCAAAATCGATTTTGTTTCTGAATTAATTTAAGCCAGTTGCTGCCTATCACTACCTGATTTCCAGCATACATTATTTGAGATTTTATGATTAAGAGCCCAACAACACAAACAGCATAGAAGCTGGGTGTCTCAGCATAAGAGTAAAACTAACGATGAATTTGTTGAGCATCAGGAGGACACTGAGGACGATTGGTTGGAGAAGCAAGAAGAAAAGTAATCACTGATGCGAAGGGTGGAAAGTGCTGCAAGTAGAATCTAGTAGTCGAGGGTTCAAGGTGCAAAATGGCGCAAAGAACTCGAGTATAACAAGGATAGATGCTAGTCCATTTGTGTTGTGCTGAGGTCATAAACATAAATGAGGGCAATTTTGTTAGATTGGAGTTTTAGACGTTGTAATTAAGGGAGTGATGTAGATTCCGGTTAGGTATTGTGCGAGTTCATTGAGCACACAATATTCTAGAGTTCTCTTTTCAAAGAAGGGTGGTTAACACAGGTCAATAGCTGAAGAATGGTTAAACACCAGCAGTCTTAAAGCATCTTAAGGACATCCTAAGGGAATGGAGTTTATTAGAGAGCCAGATGCTTCCCGGTTTGAAGGGGCTGGTTTGGGTGCAAGGTGGGTGGTCAGCCTTGATCATAAGAATCCACTTAGAGGGGCTCGGATTAGGAGGTTATAGGCAATGTTGTAAGGGTAATGAAGTATGAGAGTGGTGAGAAAAGCAAACAGCATTGTGAGAGGTGTGAGAGTCCTTGAGAAGGAATAAGTGACAGCAACTGAGGCGGAGAGATACTGTTAGATTGTGCAAGAGATCGGGGGGAGAACTAATAGTCCTGTTTTGGTATTTGGGCTGTGAGCACTAATATTTGATGGGGTTTGAGCTTTTTTGTTTCAGTAATGTTGCTTGTTAATGTGAAACCTTTAGGGACCAGTGTACGGTGATCAACCATCCTCCGTCTTCAGTGGAGAGCATGCAATTGAGTTTTGAGAGTGAGTATGGGTGAGTGTATCCAGGGTTAAGCACAGGATATCCTTTGGTAGATTGTGTGGGTGAATATAATGAATGCTGAACAGCGGTTGAATCAAGAAATTGAACAGGCTGTAAGTGGTAGAGATGACATGCGTAAAAGTTGTTATGAATCTGGTCAAGGTAAGCCGGGATGGAGGCTGTTGTATGCTTGCTTAAAGTGATGCATGTCTTAATAGTGGGAGCAGTAGTGAGGGAATGTTCATAGCTGTGAACCAGTGCATGTTCGTAAGGCAATTGGATAATTTTGGGAGAGGACTGAAATAATGAGTTGACAATAGGATGAGGTAAACATATATGTGCATGTAAGAACATTGGTTGTCAGCAGAGATTGGGCAGAAAGGATTTTGGAGAATAAGGTTGTCTGTAATTAAAGTTTGGTCGCCCAAAATTTTGGGGGTGAAGGAGAAGAGAATAATCATCTGATGTCTCTGGTTGGTGGTATACTGGTGAAATGTTTATGTTAACAGGGGCAAGGTCATTTGTTGAAATGTGTTAAGATGAAGAGGGTAAGTTGACGGGAGGCGCAGATGTATTCTTTAGAGGAAGGCACCACAAGATGTATGGCTAAAGCAAGGTGTGTGTATAAATGTGATTTGTTCTCTGTGAAGGGATGTGGATGCGTAAGTGTCCTTATGTTCTCTACAGAATTTTGTGTTGGCCTGAAGTGAAGAGGGGAAAATGGAGTCTATTGTGGTCAGAGATGAAGGTAGTTCTTTTTGCAGATGAGCTAGGCATTCCATAATAGAGCAATTCATGGAAAATGTTAACCTGTTTAATTTTAAATTCCAGACCTTTCTGTATGTTCAGTCACTGGTGGGAGATTGAGTGGTATGGCAATGGATTTCTGGACTGGTGATTAAAAGGGTAGTGTGGGAGAGCAATGGGATAAGTTCAAGAGTGTTCTCAGGCATAGAAAGAGATAATGCGAGTGGCTACAGATGCCTGTGTTCCTGTGTAGGAATATGCAAAAGACAGTAAAGAGGGCGTTAGGAGGGAGTAGTGGAAAGTATTTTTACAAGTAGATAGTCTTTTGGTATGTGTTTGGCAGTGTAATTATTAAGTGGGCACCAACAAGAGTTCACTCAAGGCCTGATTCACAATGAGTCTCCACACTCAAGAATTCTTATTGCGGAGATTCCGCCCGAGTGCTGAGACTCCTCCACAAGTGCGGGGCCTCCGCGATGAGTACTGAGGCCCTTTGTAAATCACGCCCTCAGTGTGTAAAGAAACAGAGTTGGGACATTTGTAATGTAGTGGCATGTTTATAGCAGCTTCTTATCCTTTGCATTGCCCAAAGTACTTTTATGGTGGATGAATAAGTATCTGTTATATAATCATAGTTCATGTGTTTTGGTTGCGGAGATGGGTATTAAGACAAGTGTTGGTGTTGTTTAAGGAGGATTGGAGGTGTGCATCAATTGTGTTGTGTCACTGTGTTGCAACACAGAGTTACATGACAAGTGTGTAGAAGCAATGTGCGAGATTGGAAAGAAGTTGCACATGCAGACCAGTGGGTTCTTGTGAGTTGTGTATAGTAGGTACTATATTTCATTTATCAGCCTGGTCTAAATTATAGGTGGTTACTTATTGTCCTTATTTTCTTCTGTGCACGTTCCAGAGCGTGTATGTCTTTATGGAGACTGATCTCCCAACCAGGCTTTTTAAAAGGGGGAGGGGATCATCAAGAGTTTTTATTGAAGAAAGATGTGTCTTGTTCCATGGATCACACAGTGAGTAAACCTGAGAGCTGTGAGTGAGATTCTTCATGCCAAAGATAGCTGGTGCAATGCTATGAGTGCAGTAGTGATGGGGTAACGCATGCTCGGGTTTAGCTCTTGTCTTGCCACAACATTCTGGATCCACTGCTGTTTGCTAGTTAGGTGCCTTGACAGCACAATAAAAAGCCCATTTGCATAGTCGAGGAATGACAGGATTAGAGCTCTAGGGACCAGAACTCTGTGAAAGAGTCCTAGATGAGGTAAGATCCTTAGTAAAATGGTCATATTTAAGAATGAATTTATGGTCACATGTCTGGAATGAAATTTTGAAATCCATAATTCTGCCTAGTTTTTAGGTCTCGCCTGGCGAAAGCAGCGCATGCGCTGCTCTCGCCAGAGAGGACTTTTTGGAATCAATTCTCCCCAACGCTTGCATGCACGTGCCTGCATGGACAAAGATGGCTGCTCTCGCCATCTGTCCAATGCAGACAGCATGCGCGTGTCCCTACGGACTGTGGACAGTCCGACGCCATCTTGTCTAAATAGCGCGTGCACCATGCTGCCGCGCTCACTCCCCCCCTCGCGCGTTCACCACGCTGCCGCGCTCACTCCCCCCACCTCCTCCCACCCACTCCCACCGTGACAACACACGGCGCGTGTACTCTGCCTGTGCAACCGAGATCTTGTTTGAAAAAGCTGTGTGTACACGGAGGCATATCATGATGCCGCTTTCTTTGCCCTCGCAAAAGACGTCTGTGCGAGTTCACAATAGCAAGGCAGCTTTCAAGTTTACTTCATGCCCTAGAGCGAATTCCATTTGCACGCATGAGAATGCCATAGAAGCAAGGAGAACGGCGACCATACATTGATTAGGTCAGTGCGCATGCAACGCCGCCCATGCCTCTGCGAGCTGACCTCCTCATTATAAAATGGCAGCAACTAAATCTGCACACACGGAGGCATATCATGATGCCGCTTTCTTTGCCCTCGCAAAAGACGTCTGTGCGTCTTAACCACATACATTAACTCAAAATGTCTCCGAGGTAATGCATGTTTTGCTTACATCGGAGCTCGGAAAAACAGGGTAGGTACTGACTGTTTCCGATCTCTGCTATCGGAGAAATCTGCATTAACTTGGAGATAATTTCAGTTAATGAATGCACTCAAAAGGCTGCAGAGGCAACTGCGCAGGCGCAGCGCAGAAAGCGACATCCTAGTACGGCCCCTGGAGCGTCAGGTCTGAGACGAACAGGCCACCGTTCACCTCCCCGGCTGGTGGCACATTCCCACCTTTAAGATCGAATTGGATGCTGGCCTCATGAAAGTAAGAGTACGTAACATGGGCTAATTGGATTTGCAGCAGGTCACAGTCAAATTCAAAGCACGTGTTCTGGACGGGAATGAAAGTCTCAGCTGCTGCTGTCTGTTCCTGTTCCTTTAAGCCAGATGAGTGAGCAGTATGGTTTAACACGCTGTTCCAGACAAAAGTTTCCACAGAGAGGCATTCTTTTGCAGGCTTTCAGTATGTTATTCGGTGGCGCAGCAAGGATACCATTGGCTCTAATGCAAACACGATAAATGCCACCCATCCTCTGTTTTTAAACAAAAAAACGCCATTAATGGGGGTCACATGGGTCCCTTATGTCCTGGTGCAACTGTACCTGCTGCAGGTATGCCACATTAACGGATACATTTTGGTGATTTGTAGTGTTTTGCGTGACTCTGTGACATTGGGTTACACTTTGAGCCAATTCAAATGCCCAAGGACTGTAGTATGAGTAACAAGACACAAGGTGAACCATGATATTGACAAAGTTGTACAATTCCATGATTTTGCAAAATACATCGATTTGGTATTCCATTACTCCTGGGTCAAACCAGGCAAAACTGAAAATCAAAATCAGGCTTTGCAAAAATATTCAAGCCACCTCCACACTGCAGGATGCTGTGCTTAAAACTGGACTTTTAATAAATGGTTACGGCTATTGGCATTGTAAATGTAAATGACAATGTAAATGACAATGCCTTTTATTTATGTTTTAAAAACGAAAACAAAAATAAAAGGCATTGTCATTTACAATGTCAATAGCTCAAACTCTCGTAAATGTGAGACCTATTGCATTGCAAATGCTTGTTTTGTGGTGTCGTGTTATTTGGAGGTGTTCCGTCAGGTGATTCTGTTATCCTCTAAGTGCCTATTGCAGTAAGCACTGGTCGAGTCCTGGCATGTCCAGGTCTGATGATTTTCAAGCTTTAGTATTGTCGTGTAGTTCCTACTAATCCATAGGATATGCGCGTTTGTTTTACAACATAAACTAGGGGCTTGGTGTCCAGACTGATTCCGGACACCCCTGCAGGATATATCGTCCTATAGACCAGATAGCTCACAGTGCCACCATAAGTCCCCTTAACCTTATGAGGAAGCGAATGGCTTCTGGCAACCACTGAACATGACAACCCTGACCCCTCAGGGATCGTGGAAACAGTACAGAACCTTTCCCTCAGTCACTCGTGCTCACTTATTCTCAGAGAAGTACACAGAGAATACACAGTGGGACATTTTCAATAAGTTTATGGGTTTTGTCCAAGTAGATGTAGCAAGTTAGCTCAAAGGTGTCAATGGTTTCTACGAGTGTGCATGTTATAAAGTAAGGCAGTGATAATTGGTCCTTGAGGGACGCATACTTGAACGAAAAATAATGGGGCAAAGGAAAAAGGGTGATTATTTGGATGCTTGATCTAATTTAGAACAATGCCATGGATTCCAGTGGCACTCAGCCTTTGGAGTCATCTATATCAAATGCTGATAACAGGTTGAAATGGAGAAGAGCAGCAATTACGTTGATCTACAACATTTTTCAGATCATTCCAGACTGCAATTAGTGGCCATATAGTGCCTCTTTGTGGGCAGAAACCTGTCTGTGTGTTAGAAAGGAGGTTGTTTTAGTCAAGGAAATCCGAGATTTTTCTGTAAGCTGTCTTTTAAATGAGTTTCCCTTAGAATTGTCCATTTGCTAATGGTCTGAGTTGCGATTTGTGGTAATTGTGGAACGTTAACCTCTGCCGGGACTGGGGAGCAGTATGGCACCAGACCCAGGAACTACTTAAAGCTTCTTCAGGCACCAAGTGTCGTGCATTCGGCACTTCAGAAGATACAGTGCCAGTGCCTCCTATAGCAGACCTGATTCTTCACAGGATCTGGCTGCTAGTTTGCAGGAACAAAATTGAGAGATACAACAGAGATAAAACTTTATTTTGTGATAGACTGTGGCTGGGCGAACTATGGTCCTTCCTGTACTAAGCCCTTTATCATCTCATTTTTCCTGAGATCAAACAAGTTGAAGACATTTCTGGACTCCGCAGCAGAACATTTTGCCTTTTACTATCCCCAATTTGCCTTTGACCATGTGAAGTGTGCTAATTGGTTGGTCAACTTTCTAGTGTAGTTGTGTCCCAGGGCAAGCCACTGGTATCCTCCACATATCCTTGCTTGAATGGTTAAGCAAGTTTCTTGATCCAGTTTAAAATAATTTTTGAGTGTCCTGATAAGGAGACTTCAGCTGAAGAAACCCTGTGCGATATTGAATAGGGGAACATTGACATTCTTGCATTACCCGTCTCAGACAACTTGCTGCTGAGACGCCTTGGACAGAGAGAATACAAATGACGTGATTTGAAGGATGTCATTTAAGATTAGCTCATGCAGGTCGATCAACCATCCTCCTTGATAGAGTTAATAAATGCCACCTTGTCAATTGAACATCAACGTCAAGAAAGGAATTTGGTGAACCTAGCACGGTGGGTATACCACAGTCTGGACTTTCCCACAGATTTAATACCATGTCATCAGAAGCCTCTTTGCCAACAGGTGAAAGTATCCAAATTGGCACGACCTTCAGTCCTCTCCTGAGACTGAGACTAAGAAAGAGCATTGGCAGAAGGCGGAAATATTTATTTACTGTACTGAGCTTATCGAAATAGCTAAGGAATGCCCAGTACAACTACAAAGAAACTCTAGAAATGCCAAACAACGTCCTCCATGCTGTGATATTGCTGTGGTAACAGCATAATCCTTAAATTATCTAGTCTGCTTGTACATTCTCCATATCTTTGCAGTTCAGCGAGAACCACTATTATGCTCACAATTCTGTCAGGGTCACTGTTATGTTTATGAGACTTAATAGTGTCCTAAACGTGTTCAAATTGGACCCCAATTTCTACTCCCACTATAGCCTCTTGTACGTTGTTACCAGACCATTACCACAAGTGTACTGATGTGTTTCTGAAACACACAGCATTCAAGCTACTTTACCCATAGGGAGTTTAATTGTGCTGTATCTACACTCCCAAATTCTGTAAAATCTTTTGGAAGAATGTATTCTCTATCAGAGAAAGAGACGTTAAGAAAATATCTGTAGGAACATTTTCTAAATGGGCTGATAGTCCATTCTATTACATTTGCAGGTACTTCTGTGTTTTTTGTTCCCAGGAAGATTCAGGAATTTTGGCCCTCTATTTACTATCACTGTGTCAACCAAGTGACTATCAAAGAGCACAATCTATGATAAGTCATCAAACATATTTTAGAGCCTATATGTGGAGCTTTCATATTCACAAACCTAGATCGACGTGTTTGCCATGTTCTTATTATTAGAAAAAGTGCTAAGTGGGAAATTACTATTCGCACACCCTTTGGGTACTAGAAATATTGTGCGATGCCCTTTTATCCATGGAGGTCATTTAGGGGTTACCAATGGTCACAGATATGACCCCTGGCTTGCCCCTTGCGACCCCTGGCATTGTCTTTACGACCCCTGTTCTCATGGGTGGCAAAATCAGTACCAAGAACACACTGGGGCTCTACATTCTTTATTGTCTGCCCGCCTGTTATTCATTATACTTATAGTGAATAATTTTCTATTATTCACTATTAGTGTACTAAAATATGGATCACACTTAGGACCTATGGTGGCAGCTGTGGTAAGTAAAAATGGTTTTAAGTGTATGTTGTATGTGTGCTTGCAGGTGAGAGCATGTTTAAGAGAGAGAGTGTGCGTACGTGTGAGAAAACATTTCTGTATGTGTAAGCATTTGTGTGTGGGTGAAAGTGAATGAGAGTCAAGTGACAGGTAATGGGTGAGATTTGTGAATTAAGGCCCAGATTAACTATTCTTTGATGCAAGGCAATGATGCACCAGAGTTGCTGTGCTGCCTTGCATCAAAGGGGGTGCTTGTTTTCTCTCCCAGAGCGCTGGCACACTCTTGGCAGACATGCACCAAAGCACATACCTCTGTGTCAGAGTGCAAGGTGTGTTCATTATCTGAAGCATAGGTTTTGCACTGGAAGGATACCTTCAAGCACAAAAACTATGCTTTAAGGCATTTTCCGCTTTGTATATTTGCTGTACAATACAGCATACATACAAAGTTGGAAAAACTAGAAGATATGAAAACAATTCTTCTTGTTACGCCTGCCTTCAGGAAGCATAATATTTGGGGCAAATTCATCTCTACCAATGTTTGTAGATAGAGATTTGCATCAAAATCCATGGGTGGTTGCATGGGAACTCTCATGCACTATCCATGGAATACCCCCTTGATACAAAATAATGCAAAGCAACACATAGCACCATTTTGTGTTACTTTGTGATACTATCCGATGCAGATCCTGAATTGTTGTGATTTTAGGTCATGTGACATGCCTCCCTTAAAAAATTTGGGTCAGAGGTAATTTGATGCCACTTCCTGTGATGTAATTGAGGTCAAAGGGTGTATGATGTCACCTGTGCTACCCCTGGCATTTTAGTGAATTGACGCCCATGCTTTTAGCTGTATAATGTCCCTGCAATTTTCTAGAGGTTCACTAATCATGTTTTTCAGAGGTCCTACATCAGTGTGTAATAGTAGTCAACAATATTCTTACAAATTCAAAGAATCTCGAAGAACATCTGTTAGGTGCAGCCTGTGTTATTTTACGATTATGGCAGAACCAACTGCCTTGAAAACATGAAAAGTGTCACTTTGAAAAAATGGCATTGCGTATCTTGGAGTCTGGTTGATAGCCCAAGAAACTGGGTCATTATGGTTACCGTTGATATGTTCTCTAAGATGGCTCTCTTCTCTTTTTAGGACTAGAACGTCTGCTGCAACAATGGATGACTTTAGCCTACACGTACTGTGACATGCCATCTTCTCAGACTAAGGACATTAGTATGGGCCTTATTACGATGGCGGTCGGACGAGCATCTGACCGCCATCAGAGTGGGATTGAGACCGCCTGTCAAGTAGTCGGCGGTCCCACCTACCATGTTTTGATAAGACCACTGTGTAGGCGGTTGGAAACTGCATCTTTCTACTACAGCTTGTGCTGCTGCCCAGAAAAGGGCAGTAGCACAAGTGGCAGTAGAAAAAGGCATGTTTTCAAACTTACATGCACCGTGTGCCTGGCACACGGTGCATGGATGTTTGGGGGGCACCATATGTGCCCCCTTGGCCACTTAGCAGTGGCCCACAGGGGACAGGGGCCCTGCTTGGGGCCCCCAAATTCCCTTTCCGACAGCTTTTTTATGGCAGTGGGTTTGCCATGAAAGGCCTGTAGGAAATGGACATCCTAATCCCTACCGCGGTGCCTGCGCAGTAGGTATTAGTATCCGACCGCTACCTGGAGCCCGTCGGAGGCGACAGTTTGTCTCCGAGCCTGCTCCGGTCCGACCGTCCGCATTGTGTGTGACGGTTGGACCGATAGCCTGGATGTCGGTGGGACCACCACCGACAGCCTATTTGTGGCAGTCCCACCAACATCAAAATGAGGCCCTATGTTTCTCATTTGCACTTCATTGAGTATCAGGCAAGCCCCTTCTTCCAGTTAGTATCTGCAGACCTATGGTCAAATTGAGAGAGTTAGCAAGTGCGTGAAGCAGTGATTGTGATGCCACAAAAACACTGCTCAAAAATAATGTAGAACATATTTAGCTTTATCTGAATTTACATATAACATCACACGCAAAGTATCTTTATTTTACTTTTGCAATATATTCATCAATGTGTCTTCCGTTGGACTCCAGACATTGTCCCTTTGCTTCAAATTTCATAGATTTGAAAGCGCTAAGAAAGTTGACTACAAAGAATTTGCTTTTTGCAAAGAAGTTAATGAAGACTTACGCAGACCTTCACAGATCACCAAATACCGCTTACTCACCTTGCAATACGTTTTCCTAAATCTTGTCCATGAGATGGTTCCCAAAAGGCCTCTGCCTCTGGAATTTTGCTCTCATTCCTGTTGCCAAATAGATAAATCCTGTCACTTTTCAGCTTCTTCTTCCTTCTTTGTAAAAGTTAGGTTCCACCGTTCATGTGTCGCAGGACAAGTTGTTCATATCAGATACACTGTATCGTACTTCAACTCCTCTTGCATTAGTTGAGGTCCTTCCTAAGTATGAGGTACAGGAGATATGTGACTCTCATCTTTTTAGAGGCCAGCTCCAATTCCTGGTAGGTTGGAAAGTATATCCTGCAAATGAACACTCCTCAGTATGTACCTCTGCTGTCCATGCCCCAGCCTTAGGTTCATCACTTCTTTCGTACCTTTCCTTTTAATCTGGGTAGACTGGGAATGAGAGTGCACTGTGCGGTCCACTGTCATGGCAGACCACAATCTCTGTCCTGGTGGGAGAAAGCGCCCTGTGCATAATCGACAATGACCACAGACCACAACAGTCTGTTGTTCGACTGATTTGATTCATGAAGTCCTGTTTAAGTTTTGGCTTAATGCAGGAAATTTTTAATCTGCAGCAGAGCATACCCTATGAGAGGAACGAATTAATAATAGTTTTGGATGGAATGAGGGCAGGTAATGCTACGAGGATGTCTGAATACTTATGGGTGTCATGAGTCAGTTGGTGAACAAGCAACAGAAATTGACTTGGTTAGTTCATAAGTTTCTATTGTGGAGAGTACCTTAAATGTGCAGAGTTTTGGTCGAGTATATTAGGAACTTGGAATATGCAGGAAGAGGATGCCACTGAGTGTTCACAACTGGAAGTGAGATTTCAGATTCTTAGCTGTTGCAATGAAATTACCAGCCTGCGAGTTGCAAAACTACAGAGAGTAACTCTCACACACTGAGTTGCAACCTTAGTTATGACATTAAGGGATGATCTTGAAGAGATCATTGGTTTGGCGTGCTGCATTTGAGATGCACTGTGTGTTAGGCTGTAGCCCATGGGGGAGCCAAAGTCGGTGATCCAGTAAACCAGTGGGGTGCTGCCATGGAAAGCAAGGTTTTTTGACCTGGTTTCGTTGGTGCCAAGAGGAGAGGCTGCCGTGGTGCCCTGAGAATGCCCGAGCCCTGACTGAAGCATTGGAAACCATTACAATCTCCCCTTACCTGCGAGAGGGATCAGAGGAACTCACTGTGACACCAGAGGGAGCGCCATTTGTGTCCTACCTCAACATTCTCCTGGGGGTAAACCGATAATCCCAGCCAGGGGCCATTAGATACTGACCAAAAGGGATGAAGCCTCCCAAATTTGTGTTCAATAAGGTGGTGTCTGCAGAACTGTGCCTCCAACACTACCTGGAGGACTCAGAACTTCCAGAGTTTGACTCATGCCGTGTAAGTGCTCTGCAGCTATTTAAATTGAATTAGCTTGTACTGGATCATAATGACAGACAGGCTCTCATGAGGCCAATTGAGCCTTCCACTAGTAATCATCTGATAGGTGCCCAAGGCATGGAGACTAGGGAAAGAGCCCTGAACATCAATGATCTAAAGTTGAGATTCTGTATCTGTCCAAGTTGTCCATTAACAATTTAGCCTGCAGGCACCTACACTCAGGGAAATCTTACAGATTACCAATAGCGGAGAGAGAGTGTGGCAGAGTTATAGATATCATAAAAAGTATATAGTGTTATAGTACACCACATCTCCTAATTTAGATGCCTATGCTGTCCCATCCTATTAAGCCTTCCAGGGTTGACACCTCCCCCACCATCCTCCCATCCATAACAGGATCTGCCTTGTAATTTTGTCCCGCCAATGATTGGTGACACAGTTTTGCACCATATATGCCCCACCATGATAGCAGCAAGGGGTGGGGTGTGTATTTGGCTCATGGAACATCTCTCAGGGTTCAAGATCCATTTGCTTATCATTACCAACTGTGAAGCACAGTAATACAACTTTATGTCTGCCCTCCAAAGACCACCTTCAAAGGTGGACTTGAAACATTTCACGAGCTACCACCTAGGAGGGCCATTGTTGCATAAGAATGTACGCAGCAGTGCTTTGAAGTGGTTTAAAAGTCTCAGTTATATCCTAGGGATACTCCCCTAACTTGTATGGGAGTTTGGGGAGAGAGATAATTTTAACCATAGTGCCCTGTCTTTGTGATGATATTGGAAGGGGGCACCAGGTCACTAATCACTCCGAAGGCTCTATAAAAAAGGGGCTATATTATTCAGTCCACTTGAAGTCCTGTTTTTGAGACATATATGCTCTAGTACACAAAGCCCTCTCTTGCAATTCAAAAGTTTAATTCCCAGGACAGTTCTTCGGCTTGGCAGAGGATCAGGTAAACTATGGTTTTAGATTTGTTAATGCGGAGTCTAGAAAGTGTCCCAAAGATGTTGTGTCTCTGCGGGGCATGAGGACCTTAGAAAATGGCATACTGCAAAAAAAATCAGTAAGTCGTCAGTGTAGAGTGAGACTCTATCTTCATCTGCCCATCTAAATCCGAATACCTGGGCATCAATTCTAGGTCATTCAGCTAAAGGGTGTATGACCAGGGCAAACAACAAAGGAGATAGGATATCCTGGGAGGGCTCGGAGATCACCCCATTTACCCACACTGTAGCTATGAGGAGTCTGCATGAGTGTTTTATGTATTGCAGGAACCTGGGCCAAAGTTAATATTTTGCAATATTGTAAAGAGGTAGATCCATTTCACTCAATCATTTTCAAAGTCGACCTTAAGGAGGCCCAAGAGCTTTCCGGTTGAAGTGTAGGGCATTGTGCAGGCATTAAATATTGTGCCGCTTGGGCGGGTAGGCATAAAGTCACTTTGGTCAGGGTGTTTTAAGGAATTTATACCATGGACAAGGTAGCTTGCAAAGGCTTCTGAAGTTATTTTGATTTCTGCACTGATTATTGCGATGGGTCTGCATGATTCACAAGGTCTGCCAGGCTTATGGAGCACCATAATTTCACTATTAAGACATTTCCTTTCGAGGATTGTATTAATTTGTCAGATGACATTTGGGCTTTGATGTTTACTCACAAATAACAACTATTTCTTGGAGCATCTACAAATGATGAGAATTTCCAAATACATTACATTATCTGTGGATCCTAAAAACTAAATTTCATATAATTCTATTGTTAGATTTGGGGGTCTCTAGTTGGCAGAGGTAGGTACCTTTGACCAAATAGGGACCCTTGCGTCTAGTCAGGGTAAGGGGGTACACTCCTAAAATAACCCCTGCTCACCCCCTTGGTAGCTTGGCACGAGCAGGCAGGCTTATCTCAGAGGCAGTGTAAAGCATTTGTGAACACATACAGTAATCAAGTGACAACACTACAGATGGACACCACACAGGTTGTATATTAAAAATAAGTATCTTTTATATAGATTTAACACAAGACCACAAACGACAAAAATCCACAATACTGTACTTCAAAAATGGTAGAATTAGCTCAGTTCTCTTAAGATGGTAAATGCGACACTTTGAGTTCAATGTACCTTTGGATGCGTAACGCTATACAACGAAAGTGTTGCAGGGAAGGTGATACGTCGGTTCCTTACACGCAATAACGGTGATGCGTCGGGTCCCTACTGCTGCGTAGGGGATGCATCGGTTCTTCTCCGCGTGGGGAGGTGATGCGTTGGTTTCTTACTGCGCTTTCGTGGCGATGCGACCAGCAGCGCCGTGATGCAATGAAGATCCGGGTCAATGAAACAAAAATGGCGTCTTCTCCTTGATGCGACACGAGGCGTGCACGCCCGACGGCCGTGCGGCGACTCAACGATTCTTCTGAGCCGCGACAGGCCCTGCGACACGCTTCTCTGGGGATGCGACGGTGTCTGCTGCGACGGCGACACTCTTCTCCAGGGTTGCGGGGCGCCTCGGTGATGCGATGCGACAGCGGCAGCGGCGGCACGCTTTCTCAGCGATGCGACGACAGCGGCTACAGCAGCGACACTCTTCTCCAGTGATGCGACGGCATCTGCTGCGACACTCTTCTCCGGAGATGCGAGGCGCTTCGGGTGATGCGAGGGCGACAGCGGCAGCGACGGCACGCTTCTCTGGTGATGCGACGGCGTCTGCTGCGACGGCGACACTCTTCTCCGGGGATGCGACGACAACGGCTGCGGCGGCGTCACGCTTCTTCGTCTTGAGTCGCGCTTCCAGCTCCCAGCGACACGCAGTCTCTCAGAAGGCCCAGCTCAACAGCGGGCACTTCAATTCCCAGCAAGCGAAGGCAGGGGAGCTGGTTAGTGAAGTCTGTTGTCCCTGAGACTTCAGCAGGAGGCAAGCTCTATCTCAAGCCCTTGGAGATCCTTGACAAGTTGATGAAAGTACACACAAAGTTCCTTTCTCCTTGCTTTGGCAGTCAGGCAACCACTGCAGGCCAATCCCCCAAACAGCACTCAGCTTAGGGATAGTCTCCTCCTCAGTTTCTCTGGTTCCTCTCCTCAGCAAAGGTTCTTCTTGTTTCCCAAAAGTGATCTAAAGTTCTGGGGTTTGGGTCCCCTCTTTTATACACCAAAATCCTTTGTCTCTGAAGGCAGAGAGGCCTTTGCCTAGTCCAAACCAGTTCTGGTCAGTCCTGGAGCACTTTGTTGACAAGACTCCTTCTTTCCTTTCACAGTGTAGGCCAGGGACATCAGACGCACCACAGGAGGTGGAGCCAGCATTGTGGAGGGAAGGCACAGCCCTATTCAGGTCCCAGGTGCAACTCCTCCCACACATCTCCATGCAGATCTCTCTATTCAGCCCTGTGCTGACTCACCCTGTCTCCTGGAATCCCCCAGCCCCTGTCACTCACAAACCAGACATGGAATACACAACCTAGCAGAGGCAGGCTTGGATAGTTAGGCAAGAAAATACCTACTTTCTAAAAGTGGTATTTTCAAACACAGAATGTTAAAACCAACTTCACTAAAAGATGTATTTTATCATTCTGAGTTCAGGCATACTAAATTCGTTTTTCTACCATGTTCCCTGGGTCAGTTAGGATTATAAGATGTAATAATCAAACTGCCCATTCTGGCCTATGGGGAACAGGTAGCCTTGCAATAGTGAAAAACGAAAATGGCTGTAATTCACTATTAGGATATGCCACACACACCAGGGCATGTCCTACCTTATACTTACAATGCACCCTGCCCTTGGGCCTACCATAGTGGTGTCTGATATGAAGAAAAGGGAAGGTTTAGGGACTGGCAAGTGGGTGCACTTGCCCAGTCAACATGGCAGTATCAGACTGCCCACAGGCTCTGCAATGGCAGACCTGAGACACACTTTTACAGGCTGCTTCTGTGGGTGGCACAACCAGTGCTGCAAGCCCACCATCAGCATTTGGTTTGCAAGCCCTGGGCACACTCAGTGCACTGTACTAGGGTCTGACAAGTAAACCAAACCAACCAATCATGGAATCACTAATCCATACATCAATTTACCATAGGGAGCACTTGCACTGTGGCACTGAATAGCAGTGGCACAGTGCCCAAAGCATCTATAACCAGGAAAAAAACACATGAGGCAACAGCAAAAAAATGGAAGGGAGACCCACGCCAACAGTGCCAGGTCTAACACGTGTCCCTCCAGCTGAAATGTGGGGAGAACTACCCTACCTCCTGGGAGTTCTCTTCACTAAGGCGGAAAAATCTGGACAGACCATCAGCATTGGCGTGTTCTGTACCAGGGCGGTGTTCCACCGTGAAGTCCATCCCCTGTAGGGAAATGGACCACCTCAACAGCTTTGGATTCTCACCCCTCATCTGCATCAACCATCTGAGGGGCCTGTGGTCTGTCTGAACCCGGAAGTGAGTCCCAAACAGGTATGGTCTCAACTTCTTCAGTGCCCAGACCACAGCAAATGCTTCACGCTCAATCGCACTCCACCTCTGTTCCCGTGGAAGTAACCTCCTACTGATGAAGGCTACGGGTTGATCTAGGCCCTCCTCTTTTATCTGTGACAAAACAGACCTCACACCATGCTCTGAAGCGTCTGTTTGAACGATAAACTCTCTTGAGAAGTTGGGTGCCAGGAGCACGGGCGCCGTGCACATGGCAGTTTTCAGGGCCTCAAAAGCTTTCTGACAGGTGTCAGTCCAAATCACTTTCTTGGGCTGCTTCCTGGAAGTCAGCTCTGTCAAGGGTACAACGATGCTGCCATACCCCTTGACAAACCTCCTGTAATACCCAGTGAGTCCTAAAAAGGCTCTCACCTCTGTTAGGGTCTTGGGGGGCTCCCAAGCCAGGATGGTCTCAATCTTGGGCTGTAGGGGCGCCACCTGGCTGCTCCCAACCTGGTGTCCCAAGTACACCACGGAACCCTGCCCGATCTGGCACTTACTTGCCTTAATTGTGAGGCCTGCCCTCCGCAGCGCCATCAACACTTCCCAGAGGTGGCGCAAATGTTATTCCCAACTGGCGCTGAACACTGCAATGTCATCCAGGTAGGCGGCACTGAACTCTTCCAGTCCAGCCAACACCTGGTTGACCAACCTCTGAAAGGTGGCAGGGGCATTCTTCATCCCAAAGGGCATAACCCGGAACTGGTAGTGCCCATCTGGTGTGGAGAATGCTGACCTCTCTCTTGCCCCATCAGTCAAGGCGATCTGCCAGTACCCAGACGTTAGATCAAACATGCTGAGGTACCGGGCAGCCCCTAACCGATCGATGAGCTCATCAGCTCTGGGGATGGGGTACGCGTCAGTCCTCGTGATTGAATTGAGTCCTCGGTAGTCCACACAGAACCGGAGTTCTGGCGTGGCACCCGGTGCGGCAGCCTTTGGGACCAAGACCACTGGGCTGGCCCAAGGGCTGTTAGAGGACTCAATCACCCCTAACGCAAGCATCTTGGAGACCTCCTCCTTGATGCAAGCTCTCACCCTGTCAGTCAACCTGTAAGTTTTGTGCTTCACAGGAGGACTATCTCCAGTGTCCACATCATGGACGCACCAATCAGTGACACTGGGAATCAGGGAGAACAAATCAGAAAACTGTCCCAGCAACTGGTGACAGTCATTCTGTTGCTCAGGGGTCAGGGTGGAAGAGAGGTTCACACCATCCACTGACCCATCTCGCTCTGTCGCCGACAGGAGGTCAGGAAGAGGCTCAGTCTCCTCCTCCATTCCAGCATCTGTCGCTAAGAGCATGCCCACTTCGGACCTCTCCAAGTGGGGCTTCAGGCGGTTGACATGCAGGACCCGCAGGGGGTTCCTGGGAGACCGCAAGTCCACCAAGTAGGTAACAGGACTCTTGCACTCCACCACCTCAAATGGTCCGGTCCACTTATCCTAGAGTGCACAAGGCTCCACTGGGGCCATGACCCACACTTTCTGACCAGGCTGAAGCTCTACCAGAGTGGCATTCTGGTCGTACCACCGCTTCATCTCCTCCTGGCTGGCTTCCAGATTCGCCTCAGCGAGTTGCCTGAAACGCCTAGTCTGGTTCCTGAAGGCCAGCATGTAGCTATATACATCCTGGGAGGTTTCCTGGGAGATTGCTCCCAGCCTTCCTTGACCAGACTCAGAGGTCCTCTCACTGGGTGACCATAGAGAAGCTCAAAGGGACTGAACCCTAGAGATTTCTGTGGCACCTCACGGTATGCAAAGATCAGGCATGGTAAGAGGACGTCCCACTTACGCCTCATAGGTTCCTCAAGACCCATAATCATGCCTTTTTGGGTCCGGTTGAATCTCTCAACCAACCCATTTCCTTGGGGGTGGTAAGGAGTGGTGAACTTATAAGTTACCCCACACTCCTGCCACAGGGACTTCATATACTTGGAAATGAAGTTTGTACCTCGGTCAGACACTACTTCTCTAGGGAATCCCACTCGGGAGAAAATTCCCATCAGTGCCCGTCCCACCACGGGGGCCGTCACTGTCCTCAGAGGTATGGCTTCCGGGTACCGGGTGGCATGGTCCACCAAGACCAGGATGAACCTGTTGCCCATGGCTGTCTTGGGGTCCAGTGGCCCCACAATGTCAATACCCACCCGTTCAAAGGGGGTGCTGACCACAGGGAATGGCTGGAGAGGAGCCTTCTGCTTCCTCCCACTCTTTCCACTTGCCTGGCAAGTCTGACAGGTCCTGCAGTGAGTATCTGAACTCCTGCGCATTTGGGGCCAATAAAAGTGGGTGACAAGCCTCTCAAAGGTCTTGTCCTGCCCCAAATGTCCTGCTAACGGCACATCATGAGCCAGCCCCAGTAGGAAGGCTCTGAAGCACTGGGGTACCACCAGCACACGGGCTGACCCAGGCTCAGCAACCTTAGGCTCAGTATACAGGAGATCATTCTCCCAGTAGATCCAATGTGATCCAGACTGATCACCTGCTGCCTGGTCTGCAGCCTGCTGCTGCAAACCCACAAGAGAAGGGCATGTCTTCTGCTCCACGCAGAACTCTTCCCTGGAGGGTCCTCCTTCTTGTTGCTAATGGATCAGCTCAGGCAGGTCCCCCAGTTCAGCTACCTGTTCCCCTGTAGGCTCCAGGGCATCCCCCTCAGGGTCTACCTCCTCCTGGACCGTGGGAACTTCGGGGGCCTGTTTCCCGCGCCCCCTGCCTCTTCTCTTTAAGGCAGGCACCTGGGCCCCCTCTCAGGCTCCAGGTCCTCTTGAACACCCTTACTGGCTGCCATGGACCGTGTGGTCACACACGCCCAGTCAGGCAGACCCAACATCTCCAAATGAGCACTTCGCTCCACCTTAGCCCAAGGTGAGCTCTCCAAATCGTTCCCCAACAAACAGTCAACAGGCATGACTGGCCTCACAGCTACTTGAAGAGTACCAGAGACCCCCCACTCAAAGGGAACCTGAGCCACCTTGCAGTGGCTCTCTGTGTTGTCAGCCGCAACAACTGGGTAAAATGCATTGGGGACAACCTGCTCTTCAGACACCAGGTGACACTTGACAGCTGTCACACTGGCTCCTGTGTCTCGAAGAGCCTCCCCTCTATGGCCATTGATGGTCACCCACTGCCTGTACTTCTTAGTGTTATCAGGCAGTTGGGTCCTGGGGACCACCTCACAGTCTCCTAAAGAGACAAGGGACATCTCTGCGGGACCCCACCCACCTTGGACACCCCTCTCCTCCCCCAGGGCTACACTCGCCATCTGCCGGGGTGGAGCACCAGTGGGTGCTGTCTTTCCAAACTGTGGGCACTGGGGATCATTGGACTTATGGCCCACTTCACCACACTTGTAGCACCTCAGGGGTCCCCTGGGAACAGGCCTACCTGTCGGAGCCCCGTGCTTCTTCTCAGGGGGAGGCTGGGAACCCTTCCCTTGGTTCCTTGGGGATTACTTTGGGGCCCTTTCTGGAACTCCCTCTGTTTACCCTTGTCCCCCCACTCTTCTGCTGGGGACCCTGCCCACTCTTGGCGGAGTCTCCCACGTGACCCTTGTGGACCCGGGTGCTCACCCAGCGGTCCGCCTCCTCAGCAAGCTTCCTAGGGTTAGTTAGCCTGCTATAAATCAGGTGCTGGCATAGCTCTGGAAAACAGTTACTTGACAAGTGCTCCCATGCAATTAAATCAAAGAGCCTCTCAAAATCATTAACTTTGCTACCCTTCACCCAGCCATCCAATGCTCTGCAAAAGAAAGTTACATACTCTACCCATGTACCTGACTCCACCTTCTTGCAATTTCTAAACCTCTGTCTATACAATTCAGGAGTCAACCCATACCTGGACATCAATGCATCTTTCATGTGGCTATAAGAATTATGGACTTCAGAAGGCAAGTCTAACAGTGTGTCCCGCCCTCACTAAGGAACCGCCCCACAACCCCGCTCCCCAATCCTTCTCAGGAACCCGGTGGGAAGACATGGCTACCTCATAGGCTTTGAACCACTGCCCAATATCATCATTCTTATAAAACTCTCTCACCACATCTTTAGGAATATACACCCTTGCTTTAACAGGCATTGACGGTGTGCTGCCACCAGAGGGAGTGATCTCTAAGCTCCTAGCTTTCAACTCCAACTCCCTCAAATTCCTCTCATGATCCAGCTGCAACCTTTTTTCCTCTAGGGCCAATTTCCTAGTTTGCAACTCAAATTCTAACTGCCCATTCAGCTTGAGCTTGGTCAGCTCCATCTCATGCATCCTACTCTTCTCCCTGTCCTCCAACTCCTCTGGGGACAGGCCTTTGGCAGAAACACTGCTACCTACTGGGGAAGTTGCTCTCCTCCCCTCTGGACCCAATGGCCCTTCCAGCTGCTCATCTGCATTCTCAGCCCCCTCCTCATTCTCAGGGGTATTCCTTGCTTCGACCCAGGCCTCAGCGCCTTTTGGAACTCATCCTTCTTGGAGAGACCGGTCATAGCAACTTTAAATCTTCTGCAGAAGTGCTTCAGCTGTTTCACATTGTAGCATTCTAGTTTCTCCTCTTCCCAATCATAATCAACAGATGCTATGGATGCTGCTTTATCCATTGTGGTTAAACTTGGCAGTTCTTGGCAAAAATAGAAAATCCCAGGAAAAACAGTCTACCAAAAGTATGTGGTTGCGTTTGGTCTGCACTCACTAGTAGTGTTCACCAATCACTGTACATGAGTCACAAATGTAAGTCCAGAATCCTCACCGCTGACCACCAAAGTTAGATTTGGGGGTCTCTAGTTGGCAGAGGTAGGTACCTTTGACCAAATAGGGACCCTTGCGTCTAGTCAGGGTAAGGGGGTACACTCCTAAAATAACCCCTGGTAACCCCCTTGGTAGCTTGGCACGAGCAGACAGGCTTATCTCAGAGGCAGTGTGTAAAGCATTTGTGAACACATACAGTAATCAAGTGACAACACTACAGATGGACACCACACAGGTTGTATATTAAAAATAAGTATCTTTTATATAGATTTAACACAAGACCACAAACGACAAAAATCCACAATACTGTACTTCAAAAATGGTAGAATTAGCTCAGTTCTCTTAAGATGGTAAATGCGACACTGTGAGTTCAATGTACCTTTGGATGCGTAACGCTATACAACGAAAGTATTGCAGGGAAGGTGATGCGTCGGTTCCTTACATGCAAGAACGGTGATGCGTCGGGTCCCTACTGCTGCGTAAGGGATGCGTCGGTTCTTCTCCGCATGGGGAGGTGATGCGTCGGTTTCTTACTGCGCTTTCGTGGCGATGCGACCAGCAGCGCCGTGATGCGATGAAGATCCGGTGCAATGAAACAAAAATGGCGTCTTCTCCTTGATGCGACACGATGCGTGCACGCCCAACGGCCGTGCGGTGACTCAACGATTCTTCTGAGCCGCAACAGGCCCTGCGACACGCTTCTCTGGGGATGCGACGGCGTCTGCTGCGACGGCGACACTCTTCTCCAGGGTTGCGGGGCGCCTCAGTGATGCGATGCGACAGCGGCAGCAGCGGCACGCTTTCTCAGCGATGCGACGACAGCGGCTACAGCAGCAACACTCTTCTCCGGTGATGCGACGGCGTCTGCTGCGACGGCGACACTCTTCTCTGGTGATGCGAGGCGCTTCGGGTGATGCAAGGGCGACAGCGGCAGCGGCGGCACGCTTCTCCAGGGATGCGATGACAACGGCTGCGGCTGCGTCACGCTTCTTCGTCTTGAGTCGCGCTTCCAGCTCCCAGCGACACGCAGTCTCTCAGAAGGCCCAGCTCAACAGCGGGCACTTCAATTCCCAGCAAGGGAAGGCAGGGGAGCTGGTTGGTGAAGTCTGTTGTCCCTGAGACTTCAGCAGGAGGCAAGCTCTATCTCAAGCCCTTGGAGATCCTTGACAAGTTGATGAAAGTACACACAAAGTTCCTTTCTCCTTTCTTTGGCAGTCAGGCAACCACTGCAGGCCAATCCCCCAAACAGCACTCAGCTTAGGGATAGTCTCCTCCTCAGTTTCTCTGGTTCCTCTCCTCAGCAAAGGTTCTTCTTGTTTCCCAAAAGTGATCTAAAGTTCTGGGGTTTGGGTCCCCTCTTTTGTACACCAAAATCCTTTGACTCTGAAGGCAGAGAGGCCTTTGCCTAGTCCAAACCAGTTCTGGTCAGTCCTGAAGCACTTTGTTGACAAGACTCCTTCTTTCCTTTCACAGTGTAGGCCAGGGACATCAGACGCACCACAGGAGGTGGAGCCAGCATTGTGGAGGGAAGGCACAGCCCTATTCCAGGTCCCAGGTGCAACTCCTCCCACCCATCTCCATGCAGATCTCTCTATTCAGCCCTGTGCTGACTCACCCTGTCTCCTGGAATCCCCCAGCCCCTGTCACTCACAAACCAGACATGGAATACACAACCTAGCAGAGGCAGGCTTGGATAGTTAGGCAAGAAAATACCTACTTTCTAAAAGTGGTATGTTCAAACACAGAATGTTAAAACCAACTTCACTAAAAGATGTATTTTATCATTCTGAGTTCAGGCATACTAAATTCGTTTTTCTACCATGTTCCCTGGGTCAGTTAGGATTATAAAATGTAATAATCAAACTGCCCATTCTGGCCTATGGGGATAGGTAGCCTAGCAATAGTGAAAAACGAAAATGCCTGTAATTCACTATTAGGATATGCCACACACACCAGGGCATGTCCTACCTTATACTTACAATGCACCCTGCCCTTGGGCCTACCATAGGGGTGTCTGATATGAAGTAAAGGGAAGGTTTAGGGACTGGCAAGTGGGTGCACTTGCCCAGTCAACATGGCAGTACCAGACTGCCCACAGGCTCTGCAATGGCAGACCAGAGACACACTTTTACAGGCTGCTTCTGGGGGTGGCACAACCAGTGCTGCAAGCCCACCAGCAGCATTTGGTTTACAAGCCCTGGGCACACTCAGTGCACTGTACTAGGGTCTGACAAGTAAACCAAACCAACCAATCATGGAATCACTAATCCATACATCAATTTACCATAGGGAGCACTTGCACTGTGGCACTGAATAGCAGTGGCACAGTGCCCAAAGCATCTATAACCAGCAAAAACACATGAGGCAACAGCAAAAAAATGGAAGGGAGACCCACGCCAACAGTGCCAGGTCTAACATCTATTGTAACTAACCTAGTGTGACCTATGGGGCACTTTCAGGTATTTTTTAGTACCCAGATTAGAAGTTCGCTAATTACAAATATGCAATGAGTTACTGTGGACAGACAAGTGTTAAGAATTCCACCCCAATAAAATTTACTTACATGAAATACCTATGTACCCTTGGTTCTCTGGTTTCATTTTTATTGTTCAAACAATTGATGAGAGAACCATAACCATCTTCTGGCATACGATTTTAAATACAGATCTTCAGTTTGTAGAAAATTCATTTTGAGATGGTGTTGCAAATGTATATATCTGCCTAAACTTGAAAGAGAAAAATATTGAAGAAAACAACAAAGTACCCCTGCGAGGTGATGATTAAAGAATGTTTCAGGCCGGTCCAGTTGAAAGTCTTCTAAAAGAGTTGCTATACGAGGATTGAGCTGCACCTTTTCTGCATTGTTTCCACATCAGAATGTCTCTGAGGTTGTGGACTTGAGGGAATGTTTTTCCACCCAATCTTGCAAAGTGCCAGAATCCAGTCTTTGAATGGGATAAAAGAGATATTATCAAAGGTGATGGGGACAAATGTTGATGTGCCAGCATTGATAGCACTTATGGGAATATGAGGCAAACAAGAGCCGCCGCAGACTACAATATATTTTGTAATGTGGATTTGGAAGGCCGCAGGAATAGGAAGCCTGACTGTTCAGACTGTTAAACTTGGTGCAAGAATGTGGGCTGGAATATGACTGCCCAAGGATCGTTAATGCAGGCAGAGTATGCCTTAGAAGGTTTCAGGAGATATTATGGCTCCGGATGCAACACTTTTTGCTCTAATGTTTCCATTAAAGAGGTCTACCTGCCACAAGAGTGCAGTGAACGGGGAATGGAATAAGTGATCGAATGATACTCTTCAAGATGTCGACCTGCCTCTACAGTGGAATTAAAGGGGCTAGGAATATGTGATATGCTTAATATAATAAAATAATGGGCTTGCTTGGGAAGTAATGATTCTATTCTTTCATCTGGATCGGGATCTGGGTGGTTGCATAGTCAGGTGAGAATGATCTTGTTGGTTTGATGACAAAATTTGGAAAAACAATACAAAATTACCTAAAATAAATAATAATCACTGTCCAGCCGGTGATTTTAACTGGTAAGTAAAAACAAGATGAGTAAATAAAAATAAAAGATTCTAGCCCCACCTGGGGCCAAAATATGATCCGTAAAGTTATTATAACATTCAAGCGGTAATCATTAGATTTCTGATCTAGTTGTCCGGTGTCCACTGAGGGACACAGTCCAAAGTTCCAAGTTACTAGTGTTCAACTACCAGTTATGGACCCCCTCATTGTTCTGGTTTCCAGTAGGACCAGATGGACTAACGAGCCAACAGACATTTGTTGATATGTGGGTGCCTTTTTCCTAAATAGGACAGTATCTTGGAAACCCCCTTGTCATTAATATTGTTCTTACAGTAGCGTGGCACCTCTGGAAGTGGGGACACCCGCATGAGACACAAGTCCAAGAAGGTCAGTCTTGGGCTTGTTTTCTTAGGGTTGGGGGCCTGACAATGACTAGAAAGATAATTCCAATATTTTCAGAATGAAAGGACTCCGTTCCAGCCAGCAGAAATGGACTTCATGGTTGTGGGTGTGAAGGCCAACTACCTCCTGGATCTTCTGGACATCAAAAAATAGGGATAAAGACATATTCAGACAGTGAATGGGTTACGAGATTGGGCAAAATCATGTATGTGTCAATGACAGACATTGTTGCAATCCCTCGACGCATATGATGCTTTTCATTGGATTATGTTTTCTTGCTTTGTAGTTGGATGTGGTGACCTCATGGCTTTTGGGCATTCTTAGTCCATTAAGATGTCCCTTTTAGATTGTAAGTTTACCATTTTATCAGACTTACTGCCCCCAGCTGGCTCATTGTCAGAGAGGCCTTCCTTCTTTCAACTGGTCACAGCACCAAGAAAACTATAGAAACTTCCCAGATGAGACATAGACCCATTTAGGAGCGAAAATTGCAACCGAACATAGATTCGACTCATTGTCCTATTGTCCTCTTTTCCTATTTTGGTGTACATGTTTCCTTGGAGTCCAGACAATGAGCATGAAGTTTGCACTAGTGTTGGGTTGAGTACTCATACCACTTTGATGGTCAGGACGGGATCATGGACCCCACCAATGGGTTAGCCATATTCAAAGGTTTTTGTGCTCCTCCATTCCTGGATGTACATCTTGTCCTTGTTGCTGATTTCACAGGTTTATGAACCCTGAGTCCCCAGTTTGTCAAGTTCTGACTGGTTCAAGTGTTATTTGTGTTGGCAAGCTGCTTCCATTGCCATGGGAGACGGCTGCAAGACAGGAGGCAGAGGACGGTGAATTTTAACTAAGAGAGAGAAAACCTACTCTGGACAAAGGGAATGGGCTGGAGAGCTCCGCCAGCCACTAGCACATAGAATTCAGGGTCGGAGTCATAAAGAGAGCACATGAAGTCAGCACCATTTGTGCAGCATGGTCATATGGTTCAAATGGACCCCTTCATTCAGCTGTCCACCCATGAAACAAACAAACACACACACACACATACCCCAGGCATGGCAAAGGAACCCATTTCTGGAGACTGGACAATCTTTAGTGATGAGAGCCAGTAGGCAGTCTATCCAGAGTGGTACATACAGCTTCTGCATAGCTTTATACTTTGTTTTGGTTTCCTGACTGAACTTACAGTCTCACTCAAGATCACAACAGCTCTTACTGGTGACGGCTGGTTAGAGATTGCACCATAGGTGGAACCAGGTGTTGCTGAATGCTGACCCCAGCCCCCTACATGATCTAGCACTGATGTGTCTGCTGTTTCTGCACTTTTTCTGCATGCCTGATGTCACCTATGTTGCACCCTGAAACCCCCCAGAGGACTTAACCTGATGAAAACCGGTGAGAGAATCTGTCATAGGATGAGCTGGACTTCCTGACTACTGACCCCTGTCACTTACAAAAATCACATTGATGCAGCCATGAACGTACCATCTTGTGGAGGCATAGGCACAGGAAGTAGGGAAGCAGGGGTGCTGCATCACCCTCAGAAATAACCATGCTGGAGTTTAGAAGGCGAATGAGCAATAAAGGTGCTTTTAAATTTTGTATTTTTTATGTCACATTTGCTGTGCGTTCAAAGATAAAGATCAAATGCCATGCTATGTCTTCTGACAAATAGCTGCTTTTTCGTTTAACAGGAGATTGGTGCTGTTTTTAAATTTTCTTCACTACAAAGACAGAGGATTTTGTAAAGTGAACTATGTGACAACCTTACTGGAGAAGAGGGAGCGTCAAAGGAGAGGCTGTAGGATGTCAAAGTTTTTCAAGCACCACAAAATCTAAATACCTGTTAGTGAACTGTACAAATATTTCAAAAGATGTCAGCAGTGAAGAAAGCATAAATGAAGCACTTTTTGTATTTCTGAAGTGTGATGGAAACAAACATTTTTAATAGGAACAAAACAAATCAAGACACTTTACTTAGTGATGTGCAAATGATAATTATTAACTAAAAACCGATGTCCACATGTTGTTAATGCTCTATATGATTTTATCAGTAAAACTGCATGTTTGTGCAAGTTTAGTGGCCATTTAAATGAAAAATATACTGTCTGTAAATGACCATAAGCTACCACACCATGCTTTAGTAATATATTTGCAACAGTGTTCTCCAAAATGCACTCCTGCTGTTTGCATATCACACCCTTAGCACTCTCCAGCTGAATGTACGTGGCTCATTTGCTACACCTGTCCTTTGTGTGATGATTGTATTTTTCAAAACCCCTATGACTATGGTGATGTAACATTGATGGCGGCACCCCACTCTGAAAATTGTTCCAGCACCAATGTGTGGAGGACTCCCAGAGCGCTGACCTGGTGATGTCTGATGGGAACCTCTACACAGCAGACTGGTCCTGGTTTTGCTGACTGCTGATCCTTGCAGCCAAAAACTAAATAAAGCTAGTGCAGATGCAGTGTATCTGTGCATACAAGCATGTTGCAATTTTCCTTTTGATCAGCAGCTACTGGCCCCTGTGGACCCACAGAGTGAAATGTCTCCAATGTTTTACTGCACAGGTAGATCACCCACATTTTTCAAATATACCGCCTGGACCCGTATGAGTACTACCAGAGATATCATTGTATCTAATCCTTGTAACATGATGAGTATTGTTTGTACTATAGTTCCTTCAGGTCCAATCTTTGAACAACCAATAGTGGACCCTATAAAGTTTACATCTGATCTCCCTCTCTGGAAGGAATCAAGTGTGTACTGGACTAGTAGCAGTGCCTCTAGTCTTGTGGATTTGAATGTTCTGCAACCCTCCAGGCAATTGTGCTGTGTCTTGTTACTCTTTCTAGAAATCGTAAGGTGACTGTCAGAAAATGGGACACTGCTTTGGGTGCCAATATGGTGTATGTCCTATACTGATTGTGAAGATTAAGTTGGGGAATATGAGGCGCCCCGGCCATGTAAAATCGCTATGAATAACAGATGAACAGGAATGAGACTTAGAATAAACAGAGATGATTCTGGTTGATACAAGACGTTTTTTTTTGGGGGGGGGGGGGATAATATAAAAACAATAATGAAACTCCCTGAAGAAGGTAATTATTGAATGAAACACGTTGGCTGAGGCTGTGTTTGATTTCATATGAGAAAAGAAACAAGATTTTAAAAGAAATAAAGAAGATATAAGAACTTTTAATGATATATTTGGACTTCTGTGGATTATTGCTCTCTATTTTGAGTGCACCACTATGCTTAATTTCTTGCATTTGTCTGCCTAGCGGAGGTACCCTTGGCAGCGGGTACCATATAGAGTGTGCACCAAGTTTGAAAGCCTGGAATGGCTTGGGATGGTTGATTAGTAGGGCCTAGATGCCATAGTTGATATTGTATGGACTGGAAGTAGTACCTCTGGTCTTGTGAATTTGAATGTTCTGCAAACCTTCAGGCAATTGTGCTGTGTCTTGCTCTGTTAGCTCTTTAGCTATTGACTCAATGCCTTTGCCTAAAGTGAACACTGGCTCCAGGGGTTGCTTGAAAATAGACCAGATTATTTCCAATTGTGATTCCTCAATTGAAGGCAACTCCAATGGATGTAAAAGACACAGCTCAGCTTCAAAGTGGCAACACCTGCACAAAATCATCTTATTTAAGTTCTACTAACTCTGACTACCCATGATGTTAATTTTGAGCTACATAAGAAAGATTAATTTGCAGTGAGTGCTGAATGATTATCATTGCAAAGGCCTCAGAATCAAAAATCAATATGGTATGTGGTGACAGAATGTCTATGAATGCTATAAATGCGAGATGAGTGCTATCCTTTCTAGGGCTTTACAACAAGTGTTCTCCTTGGTGAACGACCATACTTTGGGCCTCATCACAAATCCCACTTTAATCCCAAAGGGGCTGATATAGGAAAGCAGAAGAAATATGTGGGTGATCCATCAGAGAAATATAGTGATTAACCGTGGGAAACGGGTGCTGTATTCCTGATTACTCTGGTAATTGCCTACTTCTTAGAGGACCTTTGGGGTCCAAATTGAACTACGGGGTGATTCTCCTCAGCCCCTGGAAATACTAATACCATCTGCATTAATAAATCCAGGGGGCAGCTACTTCTGTTTTGATGACTAGACAGAACTTTATCAATAACGATCAGGAACATATTTCATTGTTGATTGGAGTGACTAAAAGAAACTGCTAGGTGTCCCTACCCCCTTACTCTGGGTGCAATTAATCTAATACTGGCTGCTTTAGTCAGTCTCTAAGAGATGCAATGCAGCACGAGCGAGAAGCATTATTTGATGCTTAAAAATTTGCTGATTTACCACATTATAATGTGAAATATGTTCAAGGAAATTCCTAACAGCTCAGTCATTTTTTCTGATAAAAATCAAAACAATCACAGTATATAAATTGTGAATAATTGCAGCCCTGCTGCGCACATCACATCGATGGATGACTAATGAGAGATACATTTTGAAAATATAACACTAATATTGAGGAAACTCCTGAAATCTGCCTTACAGAATCTTTCCCATTTGTCACCCAGGATGCCTAGACTAAGGAATCTAAAATTGTGTTTTTATAAGATAAAAAAGCAAATGAAACTGAAGAAAAATTAACTGTTAGCTAACAATGGTAACGCTATAAAGTCGACAACTTCTGAAGAATTCCTGGACAAATTGTTTTCACAGGCAGCGTCTAAAGTATAAGACAATTCAGCACCACATAAACTCTCTTAAGAACTAAAGTTGCTCAAACTGAGAAAATTGAGATTTTCCATGAATCTCCCTTGCAAACCTTGCATTTGACTAAAAGAGCTTTTGAAAGAAGCAAAAAACTGATTTTGGATATCAAACTGGGTTTAGGAAGCTGACGAAATAGTGCATCAACACTACAGCATATGTTATTGAACGCATATGTTATTGAAAGCATATGTTATTGAACGCTCACATTAAGGAATTTGTTCCAATTTTTACCAGCACAGCATCTCTTTTTTCCTTAAACTTTCATGTATCTTGTAACATGTAGGAAAGTATACCAGAAAGGAGTCAAGTTCCAATATAAGTTCACAATATTTCCTTTATTATCTTTCTTCAATGCACAAAGGTTAAAATCCAGCCAATGCGTTTCGTCCCGAATCCTCCTGGAACTTCTTCAGGTCTGAAATCAATTACACAAAAGACAATAACATAAATAACTATAATACACAAAATATATAAATATATATATATATATATATTCACTGAAAAAACCATAGGTTTTAGGGACAGTTATAGTTACTTGGACATTGCACTCGTGAAAAACCCGTGAAATTCCCCGTTATAGTTAGTTCAGCTAACTATAACTCGCGCCTCCGCAATGCACTGCTGATGACGTCACATATTACATCACTCATGACATGGTCAGTGACATCACTGATGACATCACTGATGACATCTCAAATGACATCACTGATGACATCATCCAGTGACTGTGTGTTTCTGTAAAGTTTAAATATGTTTAATATATATAGGGAAAGGCGTATTGAAGAATGAGTGGGTGTATAAGTGTCTGAATGGATGATTTAGTACGTGCGTGACTGACTCTACAAGTGAGTGATTAAACGTATCTTACTGAATGCATGGGTTAGTGACTAAACTGTGTGAATGTCTGTATCCGTCTGTTGGTGTGTAAGTGGATGCATGGATTTGCGAATAGCTACATGAGTGTCTATATGGGTTATTGATTGGTTCTATGAGTATCTGTATGGGTGCCTGAGTGTTTGTGTGGATGGGGTGTGTGCGACTGTGCATAGATGTGTGAGTGGGTGATTCACTGGGTGGATGGTTTCAAGAGTGCATCTGTGATAGACTGTATGGGTGGGTAAGTGTGTGTAAGAGTGTGTTAGTGAGTGAATGTATGTCCCAGTGGTACATGTGTGAGTAACTACATATGTGAAAGGCAGTATATATGTGTATTGGAGTATATAAATAGCTATAAGCGAGAGTGAGTGATTGTGATATTGGCTGTATGGATGAGTGTGTGCTTGTATCAGTGATTGTATAAGAGCGTAACAATGTGCTAGTATTTGTATGATTAAGTGAGCTGGTGTGTGTATAACTGTATAGGTGAGTAAATGGCAGTGTGTTTAATTATTTGCATGACTGACTAGGTGTGTGAGTACCTCTATGGATGAGTGGCGGTGTTTGAGTGTCTATATAGGAGTAAGAGTGCATATGATAGTCCTGTACTGAGTGACCATAAGTATGAGTGACTGTACGGGTGAGTGAGTGGATGTGTGTGTGTAGACCTAAGAATCAGTGAGTGGGTATGTAGTTATTGGTGTTGGAGTGTCTATGGTTTTGCGAATGGCACTCTGTAATTTAGATTGGGTGTATCAAAGGTTATATTAGGGTGTGAGGAGCTGCATCAGATTATCACGTGGATGATGTCATCAGTGATGTCATTTGAGATGTCATCAGTGATGTCATCAGTGATGTCACTGACCATGTCATGAGTGATGTAATATGTGACGTCATCAGCAGTGCATTACGGGCGCGAGTTATAGTTAGCTGAACTAACTATAACGGGGGAATTTCACGGGTTTTTTACGAGTGCAATGTCCAAGTAACTATAACTGTCCCTAAAACCTATGGTTTTTTCAGTGAATTTCAAAGGTTTTTTAAATGCTAATTTGTAACTATAACGTGTCTGAAACCTATGGTTTTTTCAGTGAATTTCAAAGGTTTTTAAAATGCTAATTTCTAACTATAACGTGCCTGAAACCTACGGTTTTTTCAGTGAATTTCAAAGGTTTTGTAAATGACAATTTTTAAATGTATTAATTGTTATATTAATTTTTTTCATACTGATTTACTATATTTTTAGAAACAATTTTTTTTTACATATTTTATTTTTAAATTACATTGTAATTACATTATACATTACATTACAAAAAATACTTTCTCAGAATGAATTACTTTAGTTTAAATACTTTGCACATAGGCAATAGACTTTTAAGTACAGTAGTTACAGTTGTTGCAATGGGCAACACATTTTCAAACACAATGCAACATTCAGCTCAATGTGAATTTCTAGTTAAATGCAATTAGTTACTTTATGGATTACTTTTTCTAACCACAGGACTGGATCCTAGATTCAGTCCTGGGACATCTCCTGTAAACAGTTGAGTAAAAGCGTTTTGGTTACAGTACTGATTTTTAAGGAATATTATTGTATTTTAAAAGTTGACACTTAGAAACTTTTTCTCATATAGTCACCAATGTTATCCTATGGAAGGAAATTCACTTAGCAGGTAAAAACTGTTATCGTTACTTTTTCTTACTCAGTGTTGGATCCTGGATCCAGCACTGGTGCATCTCCTGTAAACAGTTGAAAGAATGCGTTTAAGTCATACAGGCGATTTTTAAGGAATATTTGTAGTTTGTAAAAATCAACACTTTGAAACTTTTTTGCTGAAAACCAGACAATGGATTCCTATGGAAGAAAATATAAGTTACTGGTAAGTACGGTTAAAATTACTTTTCAGGGTCAGTGCTGGGCTAAAAGATGCAGCACTGGGTTCTCTCCTGATAACAGGTGAGTAAATCGGAATTCGTATTTCGGCTGATTTTAGAGGAATATTTTAAAGTTCCAAAACTCCACACTTAGAAGAATTTCCAAGTGAAACCAGTCAATGTTAGCCTATGGAAGGAAATTCAAGTTACTGGTAAGTACGGTTAGAATTACTTTTCAGGGTCAGTGCTGGGCTAAAAGGTGCAGCACTGGGTTTTCTCCTGATAACAGGTGAGTAAGTCGGAATTCGTATTTCGGCTGATTTTAGAGGAATATTTTAAAGTTCCAAAACTCCACACTTAGAAGAATTTCCAAGTGAAACCAGTCAATGTTAGCCTATGGAAGGAAATTCAAGTTACTGGTAAGTACGGTTAGAATTACTTTTCAGGGTCAGTGCTGGGCTAAAAGGTGCAGCACTGGGTTTTCTCCTGATAACAGGTGAGTAAGTCGAATTCGGATTTCGGCTGATTTTAGAGGAATATTTGTATGTTTCAAAAATCAACACTTAGAAACTTTTTCAGCAAAAAGCAGGCAGTGATATCCTATGGAAGGAAATTCAAGTTACTGGTAAGTACGGTTAAAATTACTTTTCAGGACCAGTACTGGGCTGAAAGATACAGCACTGAGGTCTCTCCTTATAACAGGTGAGTAAATCGGAATTCGTATTTCGGCTGATTTTAGATGAATATTTTAAAGTTCCAAAACTCCACACTTAGAAGAATTTCCAAGTGAAACCAGTCAATGTTAGCCTATGGAAGAAAATTCAAGTTACTGGTAAGTACGGTTAAAATTACTTTTCAGGACCAGTACTGGGCTGAAAGATACAGCACTGAGGTCTCTCCTTATAACAGGTGAGTAAATCGGAATTCGTATTTCGGCTGATTTTAGAGGAATATTTGTATGTTTCAAAAATCAACACTTAGAAACTTTTTCAGCAAAAAGCAGGCAATGATATCCTATGGAAGGAAATTCAAGTTACTGGTAAGTACGGTTAAAATTACTTTTCAGGACCAGTACTGGGCTGAAAGATGCAGCACTGAGGTCTCTCCTTATAACAGGTGAGTAAATCGGAATTCGTATTTCGGCTGATTTTAGAGGAATATTTGTATGTTTCAAAATCAACACTTAGAAACTTTTTCAGCAAAAAGCAGGCAATGATATCCTATGGAAGGAAATTCAAGTTACTGGTAAGTACGGTTAAAATTACTTTTCAGGACCAGTACTGGGCTGAAAGATGCAGCACTGAGGTCTCTCCTTATAACATGTGAGTAAATCGGAATTCGTATTTCGGCTGATTTTAGATGAATATTTTAAAGTTCCAAAACTCCACACTTAGAAGAATTTCCAAGTGAAACCAGTCAATGTTAGCCTATGGAAGGAAATTCAAGTTACTGGTAAGTACGGTTAAAATTACTTTTCAGGACCAGTACTGGGCTGAAAGATACAGCACTGAGGTCTCTCCTTATAACAGGTGAGTAAATCGGAATTCGTATTTCGGCTGATTTTAGAGGAATATTTGTATGTTTCAAAAATCAACACTTAGAAACTTTTTCAGCAAAAAGCAGGCAATGATATCCTATGGAAGGAAATTCAAGTTACTGGTAAGTACGGTTAAAATTACTTTTCAGGACCAGTACTGGGCTGAAAGATGCAGCACTGAGGTCTCTCCTTATAACAGGTGAGTAAATCGGAATTCGTATTTCGGATGATTTTAGATGAATATTTTAAAGTTCCAAAACTCCACACTTAGAAGAATTTCCAAGTGAAACCAGTCAATGTTAGCCTATGGAAGGAAATTCAAGTTACTGGTAAGTACGGTTAAAATTACTTTTCAGGACCAGTACTGGGCTGAAAGATACAGCACTGAGGTCTCTCCTTATAACAGGTGAGTAAATCGGAATTCGTATTTCGGCTGATTTTAGAGGAATATTTGTATGTTTCAAAAATCAACACTTAGAAACTTTTCAGCAAAAAGCAGGCAATGATATCCTATGGAAGGAAATTCAAGTTACTGGTAAGTACGGTTAAAATTACTTTTCAGGACCAGTACTGGGCTGAAAGATGCAGCACTGAGGTCTCTCCTTATAACAGGTGAGTAAATCGGAATTCGTATTTCGGATGATTTTAGAAGAATATTTGCACAATGGTGAAGGAAGGGGCGGGGCCTGAGGTGACATCTGTGCAAACGCGCCCCGTGGCGCGTTTTAAGTTGGGGATTAAGTCCCCTTGAATCCTGAGGGTCCCTAGGGGCCAACTAACCCACCAGGAACCTCCAATATGCGCCAGGGGCTGCGTTGCAGAGACGTGTAGAGAGGCCACACCCCTTTTACACCTCTCTGCAACGCAGCTCTGTGGAGCTTTCTGGATGTACCTGTTGGGCTAGTTGGCCCCCAGGGACCCTCAGGATTGAAGGGGATTTAATTCCCATCTTAAAACGCGCCACGGGGCCTGTTTGCACACATGTCACCTGAAGCCCCGCCCCCTCCCTTCACCACTGTGCAAACACGCCCCGTGGCGCGTTTTAAGTTGGGGGATTAAGTCCCCTTGAATCCTGAGGGTCCCCGGAGTCCAACTAGCCCACCATATACCTCCAAAAAGCGCCACAGAGCTGCGTTGCAGAGAGGTGTAAAGGGGCGTGGCCTCTGTACACCTCTCTGCAAGGCAGCCCCTGGCGCATACTGGAGGTTCCTGGTGGGCTAGTTGGCCCCCAGGGACCCCCAGTATTCAAGGGGAATCGTTTCCCCTCTGCAAACGAGCCAGGGGCGCGTTTGCAGAGTGGTGAAGGAAGGGGCGGGGCCTGCGGGCCCGATCGTTTTTTTTTTTTTTTGGTCGCCTGAAGGGGGCTGTGTGGCCCCCCTTCCTTTTTCCTGTTTTTGGGCCCTGGGGACCCCATCCCCCAGGGCCTTACCCCTTTTTTTGTAATTAAATTTTTTTTTTTAAAACGGGAAGGGGGCCGCGTGGCCCCCCTTCCCTGGGCCTGTATTGGCCCCGGGGACCCCATCCCCCGGGGCATGGCCTCTATTTTTAATTTTATTCTTTGGAGGGGGGCTGTGTGGCCCCCCTCCTCTGGCCATTTAAGGCCCCGGGGACCCCATCCCCCGGGGCCGGCCATACCCTTTTTTTATTTTTTTTAAACTTTGGGGAGGGGGGCTGCGTGGCCCCCCTCCCGGGCCACTACTTGCCCCGGGGACCCCATCCCCCGGGGCTGGCCCTCTCCGTTGGGGACTGTGGGGGGGTCCCCAATCCCCCACAGTCCCGCCGGCTCCCGCGTCCCTTGGGAGCCGGCATTGCTTTCCACATGGGGAGCTGCTAAGATGCAGCTCCCCATGTGGAAAGCAATCGGCTTTGGATATTGGAAGAGAGGCAGGTTTCCTGCTCTCTCTTCCAATATCCAAAGCAGTTTGCTATGAGCAGGACGGGAGCCGCGAGGCTCCCGTCCTGCCATAGAAACTACAGTGTCCCGGGGGTAGGCACCCCGGGACACTGCAGGAGCCGGCCCTGGGGGGTGGCGGTCCCCAGGGCCATCAAGGGCTCCAGGAGGGGGCGCGCGGCCCCCTCCCCTAAATTGCACAGCCCCGGGAGGTGGTGGTCCCCGGGCTCTGGGGGTCCGTAATGGACCCCCACATTTATTTTATAAGTGCCCCGGGGAGGTGGTGGTCCCCGGGGCATGTGGGGCTGGAGCCCCCCACACCTTATTTAAATTAAAAAAGAAGCCCCGGGGGTGGCGGTCCCGGGGCTGCGGGAGGGCAGAAGAGCCCTCCCGCACCATTTTTTCAATAAAGCCCCGGGGGTGGCGGTCCCCGGGCTTGGGGGCCCTTTGAGGCCCCCCACACATAAAATTAACCCCCCACCATGCCCCCGGGACTTGGGCCACCCGGGGCAAAATACAATCAAGCGCGGAGACCGCGCTTCGATTTTTTTCCGGCAGGATTCGCGCACCCTGAGCGCATCCTGCCGATTTTTAAAAATATTTTTTTATTTTTTTGCCCAGGGGTCCTTGTGGGACCCCCTGAGCAAACCTAGGGGTCAGGGTGTTTCTACCCTGCTCCCTTTGTGCGCTTTGCGCACTTGTTTCTGTCCCTCGGTTCTACCGAGGACAAAATGGCTGCCAACATTTCCTGAATCGGAATGTTGACAGCCAGCTGACAGCCAATTAACATGCAGCTCGTGATCGGGACGGTGCGCGCAGGGTGCGATGAGGGTACGCGGACCCTACTCGGCCATAGATATCACTATCTTTTTACTTTTGATTTTCTCAGCAACTACTGAACGGATTTACACCATTTAACAAAAAGGGTTCTTTCTGAACCAAGAACTACCTCTTTGCCAAATTTGGTGTAATTCCGTTCAGCAGTTCGGGCTGTAGCCGTGTCTAAAGTTTCCTATGGAAAATTGCATGGGGAAAATGCGTTTTGGGACCCCCCTTTTTTCTCGGCCCCGCTTGACGAATCCCCCCGAGACTTTCAGGGTAGGAGCGGACCGGAGCGCCCCACAAAGTTTGAAAATTTTGCGAAGATACGTCAACCGGCAAGAGAGTTATTTCAAATAGAATGTCGCGGATTTCCTATGGATAATAGGTTGTAACTATAACTATCTACTGGCGACCGCCAGTAGATTATATATATATATATATATATATATATATATATATATATATATATATATATTTAAACATATAGAATACACAGATTATTTAAAAAGCACATACACATATAAATATATAATTAATACGTAACTCATAAAACAAAGGTTCCACAAACAATAATCTGAACATGGAGCTACCCCGTTACATAGACTGGCATATCAATTTATAACATAAATTATATAAGCACACATAGAACACCATAATCACAAACCCCCTTATAGGACCTTATCCTGGAGAGATTACCATATATACAGCAATACAAAAAACAATCTCAAACTACACACCAACAGAAAAGAAACTATAAAAGCAAATGAATATATTTGTTTGTGTATCAACACCATTCCGATAATAAACTGCACATGAAAGGGCTACACACAGTTTTATTTACAACAATATTCGGTGCTCACACCTGTATCTCTACAATTCTTAATGAATTTCTCACCTCTAAATCGTGTCAGGCGAATTTTTTCTAATGATATGACCTGACGGTTCATCCATATAATCAAGAATGAAAATCCTCCAAATTCTGTCATCAGTTTCTTTTAGTAGCCTGCGGTTAATACCAAAGAAGTTCACGAAACACAATATTTGATACCTGTACAAAAAACGCGGTATAATCACTATTATAATGTATCAACCGGTCTTATACAAAGTGATCCCATGCCGCCAAAGGCAATACATCCCCCCTTGGCTATTGATCTCCTAGTAGATTGCGTTTATCAAAAAAATAGAATTAACTAACAAAACCAAATCATGTTGTCATTGAAAAAAAGACGACCCGCAAATTCAAAATGATGCCCCTTACTACCTCATGCAACATCTGTCACTAGGAAAAGCAACTGAAAAATTGCTGTTAATCCAAATTATGTCCATCTTTTGGTAGAACAATCGTAACACTTGTCACCCCGCACACAAAAATCAGTAGGGCGGAAGTTTGTAATAAATGCCATTGACATACATTGTATTCAAGTTATGGTAAGACAGAGATGATTGGAATGGAACTCCCCACATTCAAAAAGTGACTCAAATATAAATTACAAACCTCCATATCTAACGACCAGATGACCCTTGTAATCTTAAGATCCTCTGTAATCAACTACTAATCAACCCCCATTGCGTATGGTCCACTCACCCTGATGAGTATCCACTTTTCAAATGTTATGCGGTCCCGTTTAAAAAACTGTGCTGGACTCATGTATGCTTATATTTCCTCAGCTGATGTCAAAGGTTAAGTAATGTGACCCGGAAACGTGCTCCAACAAAAGGTTCTGAAACACTAGGAAGTAGTGTGGCGGCCTTCTTTTAATGTATATCGCTTAATAATCTGAACAGTTGAAAGCAATTCAACATCTCTATTGAATAAAAAAAGACTGAGAAAATGCTCACAGATGGATCCATATGAGAAACCACTCTACAAAAATCTGAAATTAAGTGAAAAGACCCGAAAAGAGAGGTACCCCAAGGAAGGGTCAAACGTGATGAAAAAAGTGCAGTGGCCATCTTATAACATTTACCGCTTCGAATTTCGAGCAATCACAGATGGTTCAATGCATGTATGGAACAGAAGTACTCCAACAAATTAATCTATACTTTTGAAGGGATATACGTACGATGGCAAATTGGACCACTAGTTGAGTTTAATAACCCAAGCGTATAGTTGGTACAGTCATAGTGTGGATAATCCCTAATCGAAAGCACACACGGCGGCCATCTTCAAATATATAATATCTCCCAAGGGTAGATCAAACAAAAGCGTTTATTTTCTAGTCAGGAAACAGAAAGGGGAAGGCCAAATAGGGCCAGGAAAATCAAATCGTATCCGTCTATACATTCATTCATTAGCACTAACTCAACTTGTCCAGCGGAAATAACAAATATAGACTGTTAGACCTGGCTTTTCCAGCGGGTTTATCCCCAGGCTTTTTTCTTTTTGGCCTCCTGTTTTTGTTGGTTTTATGACTCTGGGCACTTTACCACTGTGGATCAGTGCTAAAGTGCATATGCTCTACCTGTAAATTGTGATTATGGATTGGTGATTCCATGATTGCCATATTTGATTTACTGGTAAGTCCCTAGTACAGTGTACTGTGTGTGCCCAGGGCCTGTAAATCAAATGCTGCTAGTGAGCCTGCAGCACTGATTGTGCTACCCACATGAGCAGCCTGTAAATGTAACTCAGACATGCCACTGCCGTGTCTGTGCACAGTTTGGTACTGCCATGTCGACCTGGCCAGTGCACCCACTTGCCAGGCCCACACCTTCCCTTTTCTTACATGTAAGACACCCCTGAGGTAGGCCCAAGGTAGCCCATGGGCAGGGTGCAGTGTATGTGAAAGGTAGGACATGTACTGAGGTGTGTGGCATGTCCTGATAGTGAAATACAGTGTATTTCGTTTTTCACTATTGAAAGGCTATCTGTCCCATAGGATAGAATGGGAGTTTATTTATAACATCTTATAAGTTTAACTTCCCATTGGGACAAGATAGAAAGATGGAGTTTAGTAAACTTGAACTCAGAATATAAAAACGCATCTTTTAGGAAAGATGATTTTAATATTGTGTGTTTGAAGATATCACTTTTAGAAAGTGGGTATTTTCTTGCTTAGCCATCCTGTGTGCCTCTGCTGGTTTGTGGATTGACTGTCTGGCTTTGGAGTGACAGGGGCTGGGGATGTGCATTCTCTCAGACAGCCACCGGGGGTGGGGGGGTTGATGTGTGTCCTGCCTTTCCTGAATGAGTCAGGGCTGGGCTGAATAGACCTGGGCTGCATTCAGAGTAGTGGGAGGAGATTTCTTTCACACCTGAATGGGCCTGGTCTGTCTTGGACAATGCTGTCTCCACCTCCTGCCGGGCAGCTGCACTCAGAGGACAGAACTAGTTTTGGCTGGGCAAGGAGCTTCTCTGCCACCAAGGAACAAAGGAATTTGTGCTATGAAAAGTGGGGCCCAGACCCCAGACTTTTAAACTACTTCTGGAATTCAGGCGGAACCTCTGCCAAGGAGAAGAGCTGGGAAAAACTGAAGGAGAAGTACTGCCCCTTTGCAGTGTGCTTTCTGAGGTTGGCCTAGAGTGGCTGTTTTCTGCCAAGGAGAGGACTGTGTGTGTATCCTGCTTGTAAAGTGTCTCCAAGGGCTTGAAGTGGAGCTTGCCCCCTGTTCAAGAGGTCTCAGGAACAGCACAAACCTCACCATCCTTCTGGGCACCGTCTCTGGAACCACTAGTTTCAGTCGCTGCAGAAGAAAGGTTGACTCTGTCACTGAGTCCGTCGCAGGTTTCCGTTTCGTGAAGGCACCGCAGAAGGCCCCGCCGCACTTCGCACTGCATCCTTGGTCTCACCAACGCCGTCTGGACGATCATCACCGAGCCGTTGCTTGCACCTTGTCCTGTGGGCACCGCACTCTGCACCGCCTCACCTCATCCTGCCTGGACGTCACCGACACCGTTGCTGCACGACCCAAACATCGACCGGCTCCGTCGCCTGCACCGCAACCTACCAGCACCGCACCAAGCACCGCCTCGCCCTGCACCATAAGCCTTGGTCTCACCGACGCCGTCGGGACAATCGTCACCGAGCCACTGCCTGCACTGCGTCTTGAGGGCACCGCACCCTGCACAGCGTCCATTTTGCAACGCAATCGCGACGCTTGCCCCGACCGGCTCACGCCAACGTTCCGGCCGCAACGAGAAAGGTACTGTTCATAAGTCTGTCAACGCTTTAGCTGGCCCGTACTGACGCGGTCGGCTTGAACTGTTAGACTCTGTTGTTTTCAGCATCGCAGCAGCCCCGGACAGAGCTACCGACTCGGAAGAACTGTGTTTTGTGGATATTGCTGCAACTTTAATGTTTTCTTGCAAACTGCATATTTTTCAGAACTGTATTGTGGATTTTTGTCGTTTTTGGTTTTGTTTGGTTTAGATAAGGAATTGCTTATTTTTCTAAACTGGTGTGGTGTCCATTTGTAGTGTTTTCACTATGTTACTGTATGCATGCACAAATGCTTTACAAACTGCTTCTGAGATAAGCCCGTCTGCTTGTGCCAAGCTACCAAGGGGGTGAGCAGGGGTTATTTTGGAAGTGTACCCCCCTTACCCTGACTAGGAAGAAGGGTCCCTACTAGGACAAAGGTGCAAACCATTGCCAACTAGAGACCCCCATTACTAACCTTGGTGGTCAGTGGTGAGGATCCAGACTTGCATTTGTGCCTTACATACATTAATTGGTGTACACTACTAGTATAGTGCAGACCATTACGTAACCACATACTATTGGTGAACTTTTTCCTTTTTGAATTTTCTGCAACTTGAGAACTGCCAATTTTCTCATCATGACCAAGCCAGCATCTATTACATCTATTGACATCAAATTTGAAGAAGATAGGGTGGAAACCTACACTGTGTCTCAACTGAAAGCTATCTGCAAGAAATTTAAAATCTCTGTAAGAGGCCAAACCAGAAAGGAGGAACACCAAAAGGCACTGAGGGCCTGCGTTGGAATCCAGAAATGCCAGTGGGCAGGATGAGGATCATCTGGTGGAGGCAGAGGATTTGGATGGGCAGCAGGAGGGGCTGTTGAATCTGTCATGGGGGAGGGCACCTTCCAGAAAGGGCAGTGGTGTGTCTTCAAGAGGTCTGTCTCCAGAGGAGCTGGAAGACAGAGAAAGCAATAGAGTGCATGAGAGGGAATTTGTTAAGTTCAGGCTGGAGAAGGAGGATAAGGAATTGGAGTTGGAAAGGCAGAAATTGGCTGAGGAGGAGGACTTCTCTGAAAGTGAGGGAGAAACAGAGAAAAATGAATGGCTTCTGGCTTGTGAGCAGAGGCTGAGACAGCTTGATGAGGAGCTTGAGAGGGCTGAGACCGAGATGGCCTTAGCCCAAGAAAAGAAAATGCGTGTAGCTCAGGAAGTGAGCTTGGCTGGGCTGGAGGTGGAGTCCAGCTCAGATGGTGGCAGCAAAAAGGTGTTATCTAGTGCTGAGGGAGCAGTACACATATCCAGAGATGTGGCACCTGACTTGAAGGAGGGGGTTGACACACACCAGGGTGTTCAGGTTTATGAGGTAGCTCCAGTGGTGCACAGTGTCCCTGAAGTGGATTGGGGAACTGGCACAGGGGATCATATTCCTAGTGGCGGGAGGGACACTCTACTGACTCTAGATGAGAGGTACAGGGAGAGGGGTTGCCCCATGGTAGAAGTCCTGGTCTGTGAGTGTGGAGACCGCCCAGAAGAGTGTGGGTTGAGTGACAGAGACAGTCAGACACTGTCTTGCCAGTCTCCGGATGGTGATGTGGGGGACGTGTGCGAGGCACTGGATGGTAAGGCAAAGGGTAACTTTGTTAACACCTGTGAGGGGCTGTGTAATTCAATTGTTGGAGAGCATATTTTAAGTCCCTCTTTTCCAGAGCTATGCTAACACCTGGTGGAATGTGAGTTCTCTGACCCCAGGGAGCTCACACTGGAGGCAGACCTTTTGGTGGATTTCAGAGGGTCTGAAGATAGCATCTGGGGGTGATCCTGAAGGGGGTTTTCCCCAACCAAGTGAGGTAGGGGAAGGTTGTGGTGGCCCAGATATGTCCCAGAGTAATGGGGGGGGGTGTGGGGTCCCATGTCCTGTTTCAGAGGAGAAGGAGTGGGAGGGGGCTGTGTCCCGAGGTGCCCAAAACCCAGTCTCAAGGCCGGTTGGTTCCATGAGGGAACACCAGGAGTGGGGCCTGGTCTGTACCTGGAGGCCATCCCCTGAGGGGGATCCCTAGGTGTCAGTTGAGCTGGGGGAGACTGCTGTAACCAGCATTCCACCAGCTCTGGTGGCTGGCAGCACCTCTCCAGTTGGGAGAGGGCATGAGTCCAGAGATAGGGGTTAGGGGGTGATGCAGTCCCCAGTCGGTCAGGGGTTGCCAGCTCCGAGATCAGAGCACCACAGACTGACCCTGGTGAGGCTACCTCTGGGCTGGGGGGTCTTAATGCTCTGTCAGGTGGACAGGAGGCTGGAGACCTGCGCTGGGCAGACTCTTGCACAACTCCAGAGGAGTGTGTTTCCCTTGGGGGGTATGTGTACTCCATCGGAAGTCCTGGGTTGCCCAGCACAGGTCCAGCCTAAGGGTACAGACCCTGGGTTGGAGGGCCAGGTTCAGGGTGGCCCCCCTGACCTGGAGGAAGGGGCAACTGCGAACAGTGCCCCTACCAGTTTGTCTTCTGGGGGACCACTCCAGGTGGGAGGGTGCAGGGCACAGGTAGGGGGGGTGGGGAGAGGGCAGCCTCACCCCTGCCCCCTGCCCAGTCTAAGGGTACAGACCCTAGGCTGGGATCCCAGTTGCAAGATAGAACCCCTGAACTGGTGGGCGAATTGTGCAGGACACCTGCCTCAGGTGCCCTGACAATTCTGGAAGGGGGTACCGCTCCAGGTGGGAGGGTGCAGAGCCCCAAGGAAGAGGACTGGGTGTGGGAGAGCCCACCCCAGTCCCCTCTCCAGTCTCAGGGTACAGACCCTGGCTGGTGGGTCAGTGTCAGGATGTCATCCCTGACCTGACAGGAGGGAGAGTGGACAAAGGGTGCCAGGCACCTGGGGCTACTGTCCCCACTCTCTGACACCACAGGGGTTGGAGAACCATGAAAGGCCTGGGGCCTGGCTCTCATCACTGACAGCTGTCAGTGGCCACTGTGGCTTGCTGTCCTGGTGGACAGAGTTGCCCCTGCGAGGGGGACAGAAGTCACACCCAGTAGGTGGACAGGGCCACACCACTGTGTTGGCCATGTGGTACTGTCTGCCTGCTGGAACTCACCTGTGAGCAAGCTAAGGTTAGGTGCTGTACAGATGGTGTCCACAGGTGAAGAGAAGTGTTCCCCATGGGTTAGCTTAGTGGGCCCTGAGAGTATGGACTGAGGGATCCAACTAGGTTCAGAAAGGCATAGAACTAGAACGTGCCCCCACTGTTGTGGGCCAGGTCTAGGTTCTATCGCCTCAAGTATGGAAGTCTATCAAGAGATTGATTAGTCTACCCAGGCTTTAGACTGCAAGGGGGTTGTGTTAGACCTGGCTTTTCCAGTGGGTTTATCCCCAGACTTTTTGCTTTTTGGCCTCCTGTTTTGGACCCTGTTTTTGTTGGTTTTATGACTCTGGGCACTTTACCACTGCAGATCAGTGCTAAAGTGCATATGCTCTCCCTGTAAATTGTGTTTATGGATTGGTGATTCCATGATTGGCATATTTGATTTACTGGTAAGTCCCCAGTACAGTGTACTGTGTGTGCCCAGGGCCTGTAAATCAAATGCTGCTAGTGGGCCTGCAGCACTGATTGTGCCATCACATGAGCAGCCTGTAAATGTAACTCAGACCTGCCACTGCAGTGTCTGTGCGCAGTTTGGTACTGCCATGTCGACCTGGCAAGTGCAGCCACTTGCCAGGCCCTAACCTTACCTTTTCTTACAGGTACGACACCCCTAAGGTAGGCCCAAGGTAGCCCCATGGGCAGGGTGATGTGTATGTGAAAGGTAGGACATGAACTGAGGTATGTGGCATGTCCTGATAGTGAAATACAGTGTATTTCATTTTTCACTATTGAAAGGCTATCTGTCCCATAGGATAGAATGGGAGTTTATTTATAACATCTTATAAATATAACTTCCCACTGCGACAAGATAGAAAGATGGAGTTTAGTATGCCTGAACTCAGAAAATAAAAATGCATCTTTCAGGAAAGATGATTTTTATATTGTGTGTTTGAAAATACCACTTTTTAGAAAATGGGTATCTTCTTGCTTAGCCATCCTGTGTGCCTCTGCTGGTTTGTGGATTGACTGTCTGGCTTCTGAGTGGCAGGGGCTGGGGATGTGAATTCTCTCAAACAGCCACCTGGGGGGGGGGTTTGATGTGTGTCCTGCCTTTCCTGAAAGAGTCATGGCTGGGCTAAATAGACCTGGGCTGCATTCAGAGTAGTGGGAGGAGATTTCTTTCACGCCTGAATGGGACGGGTCTGCCTTGGACAATGCTGTCTCCACCTCCTGCCGGGCAGCTGCACCAGAGAGGACAGAACTGGTTTGGCTGGGCAAGGAGCTTCTCTGCCACCAGAGAACAAAGGAATTTGTGCTATAAAAAGTGGAGCCAGACCCCAGACTTTTAGGCTACTTCTGAAATTCAAGAGGAACCTCTACCAAGGAGAAGAGCTGGGAAAAGCTGCAGGAAAAGTATTGCCCCTTTGCTGTGTGCTGTCTGGGGTTAGCCTGCAGTGGCTTTTTTCTGCCAAGGAGAGGACTGTGTGTGTATCCTGCTTGTAAAGTGTCTCCAAGGGCAAGAAGTGGAGCTTGCCCCCTGTTCAAGAGGTCTCAGGAACAGCAAAGACCTCACCATCTTTCTGGGCACCGTCTCTGGAACCGCTGGTTTCAGTCGCTGCAGAAGAAAGGAGCAGCTGACTCTGTCACTGAGTCCGTCGCAGGTTTCCGTGTCGTGAAGGCACCGCAGAAGGCCCCACCACACTTCGCACCGCATCCTTGGTCTCACCGACGCAGTCTGGACAATCGTCACCGTGCCGTTGCTTGCACTGCGTCCTGTGGGCACCGCACTCCGCACCACCTTGCCTCATCCTGCCTGGACGTCACTGATACCGTCGCTGCACGACCCGAACATCGACCGGCTCCGTCGCCTGCACCGCAATCTGCCAGCACCGCATCGAGCACCGCCTCGCCCCGCACCGTAAGCCTTGGTCTGACCGTCGCCGTATGGATGATTGTCACCGAGACACTGCCTCCGCCGTGTCATGAGGGCACCGCACCCTGCATCGCTTCCATTTTGCAACGCAACTGCGACGGTTGCCCCGACCGGCTTGCGCTAATGTGCCGGCCGCAACGAGGAAGGTACTGTTCATGAGTCTGTCAACACTTTAGCTGGCCCGTACCGACGCGATCAGTTGGAACTGTTAGACTCTGTTGTTTTCAGCATCACGGTAGCCCCAGATGGAGCTACCGACTCGGAAGAACTGTGTTTTGTGGATATTTCTACAACTTAAAGGTTTTCTTGCAAACTGCATATTTTTCAGAACTGTATTGTGGATTTTTGTCGTTTTTGGTCTTGTTTGGTTTAGATAAAGAATTGCTTATTTTTCTAAACTGGTGTGGTGTCCATTTGTAGTGTTTTCACTGTGTTACTTTATACATGCACAAATGCTTTACACACTACCTCTGAGATAAGCCTGTCTGCTTGTGCCAAGCTACCAAGGGGGTGAGCAGGGGTTATTTTGGAAGTATACCCCCCTTACCCTGCCTAGGAAGAAGGGTCCCTACTTGGACAGAGATGCAAACCATTGCCTACTAGAGACCCCCATTTCTAACATAGACCTTCCACTGATAATCAGGAAGCAGAAAGGGGAAGGCCATATAGGGCCAGGGAAATTACTTATAGTGATAAGATCGTTAAAATTTTAAAGAAGAATTGGCACTTGTTAATGGATATTCCAAGCTTACAGTACACGCTGGCAAAATGCCCCTCTATAACTTACAGACGGGGTTCCACATTTCACAGCAATACGGTATTAGACATTTCATTAATTGTAATACAACTTTTGTTGCATATGTGTTAGGTTGTAAATGTGGCACGATTTATGTGGGTAGCACATCCCGTTGCCTTAAGATACGCATACAGGAACACTGTAGATACATTATTAATGGGAATATGAGATATCCCATGTCGGAACACTATAAAGTTGTCCATCCGGATGACCATAGCTGTTGGTTCCATGGAATTGATCATATTATTGCAAGTACTAGAGGAAGGGACAGGAATCTACTTCTGAGACATTTTGGGCTTCCTTGGACAATCAAACTTCTGAGTAGGACTCTGTTTAAAGATATTTTAGTACACTAGTCCAATATTGTGAATGTTGGTGACATTCTACCCTGCCCCTTATAGATGGATGAAGACTGATTCCCTTTTCTAAAAATCCATTTTGCCTTAATTTGTGACCCTGGCCTTTTACGCCTTATGGACAAGTTGAGTAGGTGCTAATGAATGAATGTATAGACTGATAAGATTTGATTTCCCTGGCCCTATATGGCCTTCCCCTTTCTGTTTCCTGACTAGAAAATAAACGCTTTTGTTTGGTCTACCCTTGGGAGATATTATGTGTTTTAAGATGGCCACTGTGTGTGCTTTCGATTAGGGATTATCCACACTATGACTGTACCAACTATAAGTTTGGGTTATTAAACTCAACCGGTGGTCCAATCTGCCATCGTACATATAGCCCTTCAAAAGTATGGATTTATTTGTTGGAGTACTTCTGTTCTATACATGCATTGAACCATCTGTGATTGCTCGAAATTCAAAGCGGTAAACTTTATAAGATGGCCACTGCACTTTTTATCATCACATTGGACCCTTCCTTGGGGTACCTCTCTTTTGGGGTCTTTTCACTTAATTTCAGATTTTTGTAGAGTGGTTTCTCATATGGATCCATTTGTGAGTGTTTCCTCAGTCTTTTTTTATTCTATAGAGATGTTGAATTGCCTTTAACTGTTCAGATTATTAAGCGATATACATTAAAAGATGACCGCCACACTACCTCCTAATGTTTCAGGCCCGTTTGTTGGATCACGTTTCTGGGTCGCATTACTTAACCTTTGTATTACTTAACCTTTGACATCGGCTGAGGAAATATAGGCATACACGAGTGGGGCACGTTTTTTTTAAACGGGACCGCATAACATTTGAAACATGGATACTTATCAGGGTGAGTGGACCATACGCAATGAGGGTTGATTAGTCATTGATTATGGAGGATCTTAAGTTTACAGGGGTCATATGGTCGTTAGATATGGAGATTTGTAATTTATATTTGAGTCACTTTTTGAATATGGGAAGTTCCATTCCAATCATTTCTGTCTTACCATAAAATGGATACAATGTATGTGAATGGCATTTATTACAAACTTCCGCCCTACTGATTTCTAGTGTGCGGGGTTGACAAGAGTTACCATCGTTATACCAAATGATGGACATAATTCGGATTATCAGCAATTTTTCAGGTGCTTTTCCTAGTGACAGATGTTGCATGGGGTAGTAAGGGGTCTCATTTTGAATTTGCGGGTCAGCTTTTTTTTCAATGACAAAATTATTTGGTTGTGTTAGTTAATTCTCCTTTTTTGATAAACGCAATCTACTAGGAGATTAATAGCCAAGAGGGGTGTATATCCTCTGGCGGCATGGGATCACTTTGTATAAGACCGGTTGATAAATTATAATAGAGAGTGATTATACCACGTTTTTTTGTACAAGTATCAAACATTGTGTTTCGTGAACTTCTTCGGTATTAACCGCAGGCTAGGTATTAAACGCAGGCTACTAAAAGAAACTGATGACAGAATTTGGAGAACTTTCATTCTTGATTATATGGATGGACGGTCAAGTCATATCATTAGAAAAAATTCGCCTGACACGATTGAGAGGTGAGAAATTCATTAAGAATTGTAGAGATATGGGTGTGAGCACCGGATATTGTTGGAAATAAAACTGTGTGTAACCCTTTTTATGTGCAGTCTATTATGGGCATGGTATTGTGATAGAAACAAATGTATTAATTTGCTTTTATAGTTTTTTTTGTTGGTGTGTAGTTTGAGATTGTTTTTTTATTTCTGTATATATGGTAGTCTCACAGTGTAATTTGTACAGGATAAGGGCCTATAAGGGGGTATGTGATTATGGTGTTTATGTGTGCTTATATAATTTGTTATGTTATAAATTGATGTGCCAGTCTATGTAACAGGGGATAGCTCCATGTTCTGATTATTGTTCGTGGAACCTTTGTTTTGTGTGTTACGTATTAATTATATATTTATATGTGTATGTGCTTTTTAAATAATTTGTGTATTATATATGTATATATATATTTTTTTTTTTGTGTGTGTATTATAGTTTTTTATGTTATTGTCTTTTGAGTAATTGATTTCAGCTCTGACGAAGTTCCAGGAGGATTTGGAATGAAACGCGTTGGCTGGATTTTAACCTTTGTGCATTGAAGAAAGATAATAAAGGAAATATTGTGAACTTATATTGTAACTTGACTCCTTTCTGGTGCACCTTCCTACATGTTATAATCTTGGATCCGCTGGACAGTGGCACCAAACAGCGGTGGGTTCTGGACAAATTTTACACAGAATATTATACTGGTTCTGACTTGAGATTGAGGTGCAGCCTATTTAGTCCGCCGTTGTCCTTATCTTTTCATTTCATGTATCTTATCATTCCTGTGACGTAGTATGTAACCCGGCCGCTGTGTGACTAAGTGACAGAATCAACATGTACCCTGAGGATGGGTACGGCGTAAGATTTAAATAAAGGAAGATTGTCAAGTAGAATTGTGTAACCCTGTTGGTGTTCTCACCATTGCACCCTTTCAGTCCACTCCCAGCATCTCATCATCAGAGCACGAGGTTGAGAGAATGCCCCTTTTTGTATGGTCACCCCCTTTTTCATGCTGAATGTGTTTTGTTGTTTTTTGGACTCTGCACACTGGAGCACTGCATTTCAGTGACCAGTGTATGTGCTCTGACCTCTAAAACATATAGAAATTGGCTAATTCCTGATTGGCTTATTCAACTAATGAAATGAAATGAAAATGAAATTTTTAAAGCGCACTACTACCCGTAGGTGTCTAGGCACTGACTCCGAGTCAGTCGAAAAGAGGTATAGGAAAAGCAAAGCATACGTGTAGACCCTACCGAAAAACAATTTGAGGTCTGTACTAGTTGTTAAACAACCATGTTTTAAGAGCCTTACGAAAGGAGAGAAGGTTTTTTGTAGTTTTTAAGTTGAGAGGCATCGAGTTCCAAAGTTTGGCAGTGGCCACAGAAAAACTCTTGCCTCCCCAAGTGGCCTTCTTAACTTTGGGAACAACCAAATTGGACTGGGAGGAAGATCTTAAAGTCCTGGGAGGTGTGTACCATTGGAAGAGCTGTCTAATGAACTACTTTCTTGTAATCTCCTTCTCACTGCCTACTGCGACACACTGGATGACCTGCTGGGTCAACACGATCACTGTGGTGCAGAGCGAAAAGTAGAATGCTAGCAGATGCCAACAAACCGAGGCGAAGGTACAGTATTCCTGTATTTGACAGAACCAATTTCCTGCTTTCCTTTAAACTCCTTCCATAGTGCCTGAGACTCCGCTGCAGAGCGGTCTATAAGACTTCATAGTTATTTGATGCAAATAGAAAAGTGAAACCTGAGATTACAAGCAGACACTGCAATATGCTTTAGAGATGCGTAACCTCATTCCCGTGCTAAGCTGTGTATGGCAAGAGCATGAGTGTTTTGCCTGGACTAGGCATTGGTAACCAGAGTGAGAAAGCATGAAACCTGAATGCTGCCCAGTCTTCACGCACCATGCCAACTCAACCTGGACAGAGAACTTCAACAGCAAGTGTGCTAATTATAGAATTCTCCATCCTAAAATGAACTGTCATAGATTTGAAAGTTGGTAATGTCAGCAGAGAGAATCGATGACAACAGCCAAGGTGACCGATTTTTTGTCGTCACCAATAGCCTCTGGGATCATTTAGGGTGGGAGACCCTCTTGAATAATCTTGGTGTGCTAATGCAATTTTTTTTATCCTTCTACGAATATACTCTTACGTTGTTGTTTTTGGTCATTTTCGTAATGTTGTTAACATAAGTGTAGCCAAAACAGTTAAGAGATATCCATCTGCTATTTTTCTTCTTTTTCAATTCATTTTTTCCTTGATTTTTTTTTGTTTATAACGGCTCATACTTTTTTATTTCCATAGATTCATTTTTACCTTACATTTTTCATACTTTTAGCTTCATTACTGTTTCTATGTGCATCATTCCTCAACACACGCTTCTGATATGTATTGGGATTGTCCGTTCCTGTCAAAGAGTAAGCGAAGGATACTTTCAGAGAATGTTGGGTTTGCCTCTTAATGTTGTTGTGGGAGTTTGCCATATCTCATATATATGTGTATCCTCTGTGTCTGCCAGAAGTATTTCTTCAAGTTGTCATTAACCCCTTTCTGAAAGCGTGTTTAGTGCTGTGCATTTATTTGATTTGGAGAGTATCACAGTTTCTGCTAGGAAAGCTGTTCCCTGATGCGGATGTTGGTGGGCAGACTGCTCCTAGGGCATTCTCCTGCCTTTGAACCACTACATTTACTTCCAGTATTTTCAGGACTCGGCTCAAACCAATCGTAACCCAGCAGCAAGTGACCAACCGTCCGTAAATTTCACGGACCACCTGTTATTTGGTCCTCATATCCGTTGTCCATAAGGATTTCTTTCACAGGCGCCTTTTGTCCGTAATTCTGCACATTGCAGTGAGTGTCCCCCTGCAAGCAGCCTGAGAGTTTTGTAACTCTCACTGCATGGGCCAGCTCGCGCTCCTGCTGTGCTCAATGGCCTGCAGCAGCCCCTCCCCAACCTCGCGCAGACTGTTATTGGCCCATTATCGTTCTGCATGTCGGCCTAATTATCACAAACAGAATGATAATGGGCCTCTCTGCGCAGTGAAGGATGACTTCTTTTCACTAGTAAGTTTCACATGATGCCATGTGCGGACTCCAGCATGCAGGAAGTATTTGGTGCTTGATTTTCTCCCTACAACAATCAGAATATTTTAAAGTAGTCAATCTCTGACTGTGAGCCAGAGAGTGACCTCTCAAAACAATGTTCAATAATAACAGACAGTATTTGCCCTACTTGGCTCTCATCTGTGTGATAGATTGAAAGGTTTTGAGTGATGCTGCTGGGCAAGCAAAGGCTTATATCGAACACACTCAGCTAAATGCAGTGTAAAGTAAAATAGGAGCACCGACCACTTTAGTTTACAGCAGAACACTTACACTCCCAACAGCATATTGTTGGCATGGTTGGCATAACTGAGTCTACAACCAGCATAATGGTGCCTATCCTACACATATTGTAGAAATGTTCAGAATAAAAACATCTGCATACCCATCTTAAGAGACAAGGTGCAGACTTACCGCAAATGGAGGCCTCCCAATTGGAGCTAACGCCCTAGAAAAGAGCAGCCTCATTGAAGGCCCTCACCCTGCCCTTTCTGTAGACATGAAGAAATACGCTATGGAAAATGGTGAGTGAAATTTATTTTTTCTGAGCTGCCTTTATCACTCTGAGCTTTTTAGACATTTTCTTAGTGGAATTGGCTATGCACAATTTTTTCAAATTGTCCTTGGTCTTGTTGAACCACCAACACCCTGGAGAAGGGCCGGCTTCCTTGGCACACCATCAAAGCATTGGAATATGCCTACATCGTTTCTGCCATCTTGAGAATAGGATAAAGTCAATACTTTGTTTAATGAGCAGCCAGTTGTCACAGACCAACAGTCTGTTAATACTCTGGTGGATGCAGCAGCCAGTCCTCTGTCTACTAAGCGGCAAAAATACAAGTACTTCGTAGGACGAAGAAGTATTATAATTCAGACCCAGGGTAAACAAGGAAGAAGTAGCAGGACAAGGAGCAACACTCCAACACCACAAAGAAAACCCCACCATCTAGTAGAAAAATATAAACACTGATATTAATTGATATCACTTTAAATGATGTAAAGTTGTATGAAAACAGTAAAGCTGACACAATACTACACTCACTGCTGATGGCCAAACGGCCTCTTAAATCAGAGCATGATCCAGATTGGACTCTAGGCAAGAGGTGAGGATGATTAGCAAGATGGCACTCATATATGAGATGCTAGTAGCAAAGTCCATCCGAGCAGATCTTCCCGACCACTTCTCTCACCAAACATGCCTGCTCAGGACAACGAACTGTAAACAAAATATTAGACTGGACAACCCAGTGCAGTAACCATATAAATAAATTATTAGGTGAAATACCGCAAAAATAGCTGCAAAGTTGCTCAAAGCTGCATGCATTCCGAAAAACCGCAAAGTCCACGATTATTGCAACCTAATATAAAATTATTTTGGCTTGTACTTATGTTGGTTGTCTATTTATGTACTTATACTATTGCGCGACCTCTTCTGATGGGTCTGTAAAACGTACATTTTGTCCTGAACTTTTGTCCTGAATTTTGAACTTCTGTCCTGAATTTTTGTCCTGAATTTTGACCCTTTGTCCTGAATTTTTAAACTCTCCATCCTGAATTTGCACCCATGCCAGTTGGTCAGCCTACAACATACATTTCCCAGCCTCGGAAAGTTCTGAAGATCATATTTGCTATCATTTGAGAGATGGTTTCGTTGGAACTTTAGAGATCTTCCTTTGACGTCACGTGCCGTGGAGACTGGATGAACGAGAATATGTCAGGAGGGGAGGCAAACTGGAAAAAGCCACATCATTTTGAAATCAGGCGTATCGTGTGAAGCACAACAAAATAAACAGACTAGTCACGAAAGCAAAGAAGGGAAGGGTTCGAATTCCCACTGACCTCACTAGCACACTGTTTCTGTGAATGACTGAGCACGACTACCCATCACAATGGCCGTTATTCGCCCCAAAGTATGTCCCACTTTGCGCCAGTCAGAAATGGTTTAAAATCTTCCACAAGCAGAGGGAGCTACCGTCTTCAGCAGGCCGCTCCTGGTGTGGACATGTAACGCGAGATGCGGCAGCACACAAGCCTTGTCGTTGATAATAAAGGCTTGTATGTCGTTGATAATAATAAAGGCTTGTACTACAAAAGAGCACCGACACCGGCAGGTCCGTCAAAGGGGCGAGCAGGTAGCTTCCTGCGAAGCCGCTCTCCGTCTCAGCGCCCCCCTCCCCCTTCCTGAGGGAAGTCCCGGTGTCCCCCCTCTGCACTTCCTTCCCCACCTCTGCACTGCACCGAGGAGGAGACAGCGAGAGAGGAACCAGCTCGAGAGGAGGCGGAGGCAGTGTGCGAGGAATCAGGCGAGAGCGCAGGAGGAAAGCCCAGTGCTTGTGCGCCGTGTTCCGGAGCCCGGCCGCAGCGGAGGGGGTTTCTGTGGTGACAGCGCGGGGACACGATTCAGACGGACGAGCCCGGGGGTGCCACCGCGGCGGGGATGGAGTGAGGAGCGAGAGAGGCAGCCGCGGGAGGAGGGGGCGGCCGCTGCTGGCATGGTGCTGGAGGCACCCTGCGCTCCCCGCCGCCCTGCCACCAGCGGAGCCGAGAATGGAGATGAAGATGCCGCCCGTCAGCACGTAAGGAACGGGGCAGTGCGGGGGGTGGCTGCCGCGCGTGCATCCATGATGTGTTTATTACTGTGTGTCTGAGCGCTCTGTCCGTGTCGTCCCACACATATGCGCGTTAAAATAGCGAAACTTGAGGACACAGAAAGGTTTCTAGGCGAGAGGTTGACATAATGCCTCAATGCCTCTTAAAAGCACCATGTGTCATTTGCTCACTCTCCTCCCCCCATCAGTACACAACAAGCACACCCTGTAGCGCAAGGATGGTGTGTAGGCGGCTCAGCCCCTCTGATCTCCACATGTTCCTGCCCAGGGCGCCTCTGGTGCCGCTATTTCTGAAGATGGACCACAGCAGCCAGCACGAGTTCACGTTAGGGACATATGAGGCAACCGTGAGTGACAGACGCCAACTTCCTGATCCAAAGCTCTGCGCGCGCTGCTTTTTCTTGAAAGCAAAAACGGAAAAGCACCAAAACAAACCACCCGACTGTCCCGACTGGAACGAAAGCCCCCGTGCCAGCGGCATGCCTGACAGCTGCGGCTGCACAGAGCTGCCTGTGTTGTGTTCCGGTACAGCTGCGCTGCACGCAGTACGTCATCCGTGTTTTCTTTGTGTGTGTCTATCTGACAGTTTAATTTTTCCTCAGGGTGTTCACGAGTGCCTCTCGGATCGATAGATAGCACTTATGAAGAGCCTGTCGCGATGACGGGCATCCCCCACCTTCCGTGGCAGGATTGTTAACATTTTTATTGTAAACTGGACTCAAAGGGTTGTGATATAGTATAGTCTTCAGGCATTCATGGGAGATAACACGAAGCAGGCACTTACAGCCCTTCCGTTCGGGATTGAGCGCTCAAAGCATGCGCTCCCGGTGCAAGTGTTGGGGTCCCATCGCAGTCTTCCTGTCGGTCTTTCACCCGAGGTCACCCTTAAAGTAGCAAGTGCTTCCAGGGGGTCACTCACCTGCGCCTAAACACTGACAGGTGGGACAGGTGAGAGCATGACGAAAGGCACTTTAGAATGCAAATAAGGACAGGTTATGTCAACTCCACGTGAAAGGAAATGAATCCACACACTTAAGGAGTGGAGTATTTTCAGATATGACACAAAGGAGCACAGAGATACCACTTGCCCTCCGACATACCTGTTTTACTTGATACCACACGGATCGTGGGTCTGAGTCACAGCGATGCTCATATGAGTAGTTGTCTGTTACTCCTGTATCAGGTACGAATTACTCATTAGTTCCCAGTCCTCATCAACATATGTTTTTCTGTGAGTTGTCGTGTCTTATTTATATTTAGGTGTGATTTGCTTCATCATGGACCGAATTCCCAAAAGCTTTCTTTTTAGGTCGAGCCTACCTGGCAGCACAAGCTGACTTTTTGCAAAATACCCATGGTGGGATTACCAAAAACTTACAGGGGCTTACAGCCTGCCCGATTCTTACCATTGTTTGGCATTATTGTCACTCCTATTTGCTTGCTTCTTATTCAATGACTTTCCTTTTCCCAGTCTGTCTATCTTGTGTTTGTCCCTAAGCAGGAGAACAGCTTATTTATCTCTCTGTTTGGCTGCTGTCTATCCTTCCACTGCTCACTTTAGTGAGCTACTTTTTTCTTTTTGCTTAAAAACTCCATGAGAATGCATGTGTTTTACAGCTCTCTCCCATGTGTGTTTCTCACCGTGCCATATTCCTGCTCCCCACGCTAAGGGCCCGATTACAAGTACAGCGGTCCCAAGAATACCGAACCCTCGGTGGCGCTCCAACTGCCGCCTTCTCGGTTGGCGGTCGGATCGCCACAAACCTGACGTGAAACCGCCGGTACCGCCAGAATCCTGGATCCCGATGGGGCGGCTGTGGGGAAAGTGGTGATCAATGGCCGCGGTGCTGATGCTGGCACTACTGTGCTGATCACGACCTGCCTTTCTGCAGACCTGTTCATGGCGGGGACCCCGCCATGAAAAGGTCAGCAGAAAGGCAGGGAAGGGGCCCCATACATGGCGCCAGGGCGAATTCGCCCATGGGGGGTTGTGCATGGGGGCACATATGGTGCCCTGCCTCTGCTTGCACTGTGTGCCGTGCATGACATGGTGCATGGTACACAGTTCACCAGCGTGCAAGCAGCATATGCTTCAAGCTCTTTCTATGTGCCGAAGAATGCCGCTGCCATGGCACAGCCGACACAACACTGCCAGCCTGGCCTTGTTATCATAATACGGCAGTCAGGATGCCGGCAGCTTGGCGGCGCTCTACCGACTGCCATAACGGCAATTGGACAGCCAAACTCGTAATCAGGCCCTAAGTGTCTCACTTGTGTTTCAAGCTCACTCTTGTGTGCTTCTTTCCCCCAGCAAATGCAGATCTATGCTGCTTTCTCACTTTTGTGCTTCTTCACCTAACTGTGTTGCTCTCCCTCATGTGCAGCTATTCTCCTTATCTGCACACTGCCTGTTGCTTCCACCACTTGTTCCTCCACTACCCCCCAGGCCCACCGTCTTTTTTCCCCAAAAATATATTTACTTTTTGTAGGGGGGAGGGGAGGGTGACCAGGCAGCAACTTGCTGCTGGCCCCTCTGCCTTGAAAACAAAAAAAGTGTTTTCACTCCACTTCTTTATTTTTATATTTACCGATCCATCTTAGATCAGTAAATAAGAAAATGGTACCAACCTCATTTTGAAGGCATGCGTGTGTAATAATCCATACTTACGCATACGTCATCATGCTGCGTCATCTCACTTTTTTTTAACCTAAGGCCATGCTGCATGGGATTCCCAAGACACACTGGCAAAGCCAATAAGTCCCAAGGACGAGACCCATTGGCTTTGCCAATGCTTGTGTCCAAAGGTGCGCATGTCTAACTCTTCAAGTCCAAAAATAAGCTGCACCTAAGCGTAAAAAGATTTACTCCATTTCTGTGTTGCACTTCCTAATGTACTTGCTGGTAACAGACCGTAAAAATTACAAATGTAACTTTTATTTTGTTTATTATTTTAGTCCAAAAATATTTCAGCCATTATTTCTGTTTCCTTCTCATGTTGCTTTTGCCCCAGTCACCACGCGCCTTCTTTGCGGCTTTACTTGGCTCCCAGCTGCCCCTTCACTTTCATATCGCTCAACCTGTGGACAAAGGCCTCAAGTTCTCAGCTATGTGCTGATTCACCAGGTTTCATTGGCTCTCAAATGGCTTTAAAAGGTACAGATAATTTATTAAAGTCAGTGACTGCTCCACTCTCAAAGCATTTTTTCTTTTTGGAAGAATTTTGGCTAATATTCTGCTGAGTTTCGTCCCAGTCTCAGCTCTATTAAGAAATTTACCAAATTCCACCCACTGGATCATTTTTCTGTTAGATGCACCTTGCCTCTTCTTGCAGTTCCAAAACCCACCTTATGTATCTAGTCCCTATACACCACTGCCAGTAATCGTTTCTTACCAGCAGCCTCTGAAACCCTTTATGATGCCTGTCTTCTGAATCCAAGGCCTCTCTCTCGCCCTCCTAATACATACGCAGACTTTTAATAACGCCACGAGTTTGCCATCGATGTTTGCTTGTGGAAGCAGAATCATCAGTTTCGAAATTCATTCATGCAGAATAAATGTACTATACAAATATTCTGATTGTGAATACAAACTTAACTCATTAACATAGTTAACACTGGATGTCTACATTTGAAATGTGCTTAAAAAATGTACTATCGTGTAGTGTAGCTAAGGAAATGGCTCAATTCTTGATTAAAAAATTGAATCCTCCAAATGGTAGACCAAATGTTCTTTTGCTAAGCAAAATTGCAAAGCAAACCGCTCCTGCATTGCTTTGGGTAGCAGCGACATGAGAATTCACGTTAACTGTGCCCTTGAAATCATTGATGTATATATTAGCCCCAGTGGGCATCACTGCTTCTTGTGGGCCTGGTCTCTGTTACTAAGGGCAGTGACAGTGCTCGGACACGGCATCTCTTTGACCCATGCCCAGACTTAGTTTAAATGGAGCCTCAAGCTTCAATGCACATATAAAATGAGCGCTGTGCATACAATGATGCTGGGACTCTTTGAGTTACACTCATAGTACCCATTTTAGTTTCAAAAAGTGGACCTATCGCGCTAGGATACATTGTACAGGTGTACTGTATCGAGGCTCACATTGAGCAGCTGGTCCTCAGTAGGTAAAATGTGTGTCTTTTCACCTCTTTCTATCGAGTAAGGTGATCCCCTTGTGCACTGGTGGGGGCCACATGAGTAAACCAAGTGACTCCTGTCTCAGGGGGTGTACTGGTCCAGTCCTACTATTAAGAGAGGCTTGTGAGAGTCAGTATTACAATCCCAGAGTGCAGTGTGCTGTAAAATGAAAGCCTGCATCTATTTAGGAGCAGGCTTACTCACCTGCTCCTAAGCAGTTGCAGGCGGCGTGGCGTCACCTGGCATCTCTACATCAACCTGTCGTTTGCGTCGGCGACATCACTGCCTTTGAATTCTCCCTCCCCTCCCCCAGAACGGTAGTTTAAGCCCCTCCTTTGTAGGCAGGGAGAGATCCAGGGTCTCAAAGTGCCCCCTTATGCCACATATTTCTTTTTTGCCTGTAGCTCAAACCTGGACATACAGTGCGGGCTGCTGTGCTCTTTTCACTCTTTTCCGCATTCATTTCACCACTATCTGGGTTTAGATGCCGCATTAAATCCGCTATTGCATTTCTCAGCTGCTAGCGTGCTCTTCCTTTCCTCCTAATTATTTTACTTTCTTTTTACCTATTCTGCAGAGTACCTACCGTCTGCGTTTCTTATAATTACTGATCCCTTTCTCTCTGATCTCCCTATGGAAGCCCAGGGGGTCCCTCTTCTCAACTTACACTTCTCACTTAAGTGTGCTCTTATTGTTATGGTATGTTACACAGTTTTAGTATAGTGTATGATCGCCAGTTACTTGGCCTCTAAGCGCTTCTGTGCAGAGTTGTATGCATGTCCACAGGGATAGGGGCTTTGAGGGAGGCACAGGCGGAGGGACTGTCCATCAACATTTCCTCACCAGATGAGTAAGTGCGGTGTGAAATGTGTGTGTATGGGGGTGAGTGGGGGGGGGGGGAGTTGGGTCTTGCAAATCTGCGTGGAGTTGGCATGTACTTAGGTTGAATGTGCAGGGAGTACCTCTTTGGGGGTGTGGGTCGTCTTATCCTCTTTCTAAACCCAAGTGAGCTGTCGAGGTGTAGCCTGTCGTGTGGAGTTTCGCCTGACTCTAGACTCCATTGTCTGGTTACCGCGCTTCACGTGCATTGGTCAATGACTGCCCCGCTGCTGGAGAGGTAGAAGGAATACTTGGACTTGATGGCTCCCAGGGGGAAGCTTGTTAGGATAAGACAGCGAAACTAGTCACAAAACAATACGGAGGTAAAAAATAAGAGTCTCCAACTTGAAGATTTTGGCAACACTAGATAGAGAGTAATACTTCAGAGTTCACTGGTATCAGTCAAACTGACTCACAGATATCACATTTGGGAAACTGCAGAGGTGTAAGGATACTCCACAGACTAGAGAACACGAGGCGCTGGAAGAGCCACTGTGTGCCTTCTAGAGAACACGAGGCGCTAGAAGAGCCACTGTGTGCCTACTAGAGAACACGAGACGCTGGACGAGCCACTGTGTGCCTACTAGAGAACACGAGGCGCTGGAAGAGCCACTGTGTGCCTACTAGAGAACACGAGGTGCTGGAAGAGCCACTGTGTGCCTACTAGAGAACACGAGGCGCTGGAAGAGCCACTGTGTGCCTACTAGAGATCACAGGGCTCGTTATGAGCCTGAATAGTTGTGGACAGGGCAGCTGGTTCGAATTTGTAAATGTGTCACACAAAAAGCTGTATATTATCCCTAGTCCCAAGGGGTGATACATTTTATAATGGAACATAGAAGGACTTTTAAGGAGTTTAGAGATGGGAATATTAAGAGATTAATACATTTCCAATCATCATTCGTCCGGAAACATAAAATGAAACAGTAAATTGTGTTTGAGGTACTTTCTATGGTTATGATACCAGACTTCCAACCGGAAAAAAACCCAGACATATGGTGATTTCATTTGCAATTTGGTTGGATTGGAGAGCAGAACTGATGGGTCCTGTGCTGGGAAATGTCATTTCAATTAAGAATATAAATCAAGTGAATGGCACTTAGCCTATCTGCTTCACTCCCTGGTCTCCTATTTTGGACAAAGGGCAATCGGCGAGATCGAAGGGGCAATTGCTGGCCTTATTGAACTCTATGGCGGGACAGTTTTATTGTCCGTGGTGATTTAAACACTAGATTTAGTGGCACAGAGGTGGAAGATGAGCAAATTGAGGTCTTTAGACAGACCTGTTTATTCCAGAAGTGATATTCTCTGGGAAAAATGGGAGGGGGGATTAATAAGTACTAGAGTGCAAGATCCTAAGATTTGTGAATATCCGTGTGAATGACAATAGACTAAGCTTCGCATCAAGAACAGGATGAACAAATTCTTAGCAAACGTACTCTACGTTTAAATCCAATAGGAAGTTACACCAAGTGAAGCATTACATTTCTAGCAAAATTGGAACGTAAGGTTAAACCGCGTGCCTCTTTTTGACTTGACTGAGCCAGGCTGTGGTTACCAAAAACCAGGAGGACAGGAACCTTGTAAACTGGACTCAAACACTGGCCTTTGAGTATAGAGAATTTGGAAGTGATAAATGATCAAAGAAGAGATCCTTTGGATGCACTTAGTCTAGTCAAGTAATGCTAATCTGTCTTTGCTCGCTATTTAAACTGACCTAAAACAATCTGGAGTGTCTCTATTATTGGTAGAGGAGAGGCATCCCAAACCGCATCGCGATTCTTCAGAAGTGCCTCCGAGGTTTCAGGTAGTGGAGAAACAACATTTTTAAGTGATATGTTTAAAAATAGGTTTGCAGGCAAAGACTCCTGCCTGGGTACAACTGAAAGCAAGACAATAAGCAAATGAAAGAGGCGTACAAAAATTTTACATAATTTAAGAAATGTGCTTACATTGTACAGATTTGGTAACATTTGTGCTATGGGTGATCAAGAAGAAGACGCAGAATATGGTGCTTTCCTACAATTACAGGGAATTAAGTGGTAGAAACAAATGGAATTATTTACCCCTGCTAGGTGAGCTCTGTCTAGTCACTGCTGGTAATGAGCGCTGAGTAGGCTCCCATGCTAGATTTTTAATAATAGGGGACTTTAAAATGGGATTATGGTATCCTTTTTATATGTTGCGCACCCTTGTGTTGGGTGCGTCCCCCTGGGCACTATCTTCCCCCTGGTTGGGGTTATTATGTTAAACAATATTTGAGAACAAATTGTTTTTAGTCCACAACTTGTGTCAATAAATTGAATTTATTATATTGTCCACAATGCATGAATTTAAATTCTTCAATCCATGATTTTTCAATGTGTATTTACACAAAATTGTCCATAATGCATTGGTACTCGTCGAGGAGACTCCATGCCGAGAACACCTTCAATTTAAACATTAAGTTGTTCCCTGATGAAGGGCAATTTGCCCGAAATGCATTGGAACTCATACTGAACCAAATACTTATTTTGGAATGCATTATGGACAATTTTGTTTAAATACACATTGAAAAATCATGGATTGAGGAATTTAAATTCATGCATTGTGGACAATATAATAAATTCAATTTATTGACACAAGTTGTGGACTAAAAACAATTTGTTCAACAAATATTGTTTAACATAATAACCCCAACCAGGGGGAAGATAGTGCCCAGGGGGACGCACCCAACACAAGGGTGTGCAACTATTGAATGATTATCCCACGTTCCTAGACCGGAGCACGTTACCCCAGGAGCACACCAGAATAATATGAAATTGAGGAATTAAACTCTATTCAAGTAAGGTTGTGCACGAGCACTAGATTTTTAATCCTTTTTAGGTCTCGCCCTGAGCCAGCGCTAGCGCTGGTCTGGGCGAGACATTTAGTCAGTGGGCTTTCAGAAATGCGACCACAGCTTTTTGTGTGGCATTCTGCGTGCGGTTACGCGCACAGGCACGAGCAGAGGCGCCCTGGCTTTCCTCTCGCTCTCCCGCGCGCGCCTCGCTCTGCCTCTCTGTCTTGCTCGCTACTCCCCCACCAGAGCTGCCATCTGGCTTTCTCTGCACGCACCACTTGCGGGCTTGTTTTCTTTCACTTTTGCGGCCGCGTCACTTTTGCGGCTGCGCGGCCAATGCTTGTTTTTCCCCTCCTTGTGATGGCTGCGGCCGTGCCCGAAGCCACGCATTCCACCCGGCGTCGGAGCGCACCTCGGAAGTCATCTTAGAAGGCGTTCACCATGGAGCTGCTGCTCGCCTCCAAGCAGACGGGCACGTGGCGGCAGCAGCAACTGCCCTGTGACCAGGTGGTGTTTCCTGTGATCTTGGGTATTGTGCTTATTTGTAACTTCCACTGGTATGTGTTTTATTAGCTCGTGCTGTGCCCGGACTCTGCCTTGTTGGCCGATGGTGACTCCCGTGCTCTGCCTCTAGAGCTGCTGTTGTTAGTTGAAGGCTGGTGTCATGTCCACGTGACCCCGGCTGGTTGGCTCAATGACTTCTTCAAGTTTAAGCATCTTTATTTGAACTTGGCTTCCTCCCGATTTTTTTTTTTTTGTATTCTGGGACGAGCAGTACACCAGGTTTCTTCCTTCGATTCACAGCAAAGGAATTGATAACTACCGACAACACTCTCCAGCCGCGGAATGCTGATGTTTTATTTATTATGCTGTTGTATAATTTTTCTCTCTTCCTCTATTTAGGGCGTGACTTTTGTTTTCATTGTGCTTTTCAAAACGTACACAGGCGACATCCGGATTGATGCATTCTTTTTACCTTTTCCATTTCACTTCCCGTTAATTAGTACAGACTGCCTCGTTATTAGCACATGGGTTCAATAACGTACTCGACCCCAGCCCCCCTCTTTCCCGTGTACTATGCTAAGTCCGGCCTGGCCCTGAGTGGATTTGTTAATGTGTGGGGTCCTTCTCTTACGGCTAGCAGAGCTGGTCTAAGCTTCCGGCTATATGCCCTGACCCTTGCCTTCCAGAACATAACTCAGTCCGCCTGTCCCGTGCCCTATTAATCTTCCTCGGGGAACTTATGCCAGTATAGACCCCTCTCTGCGTGTATAAACCGGTCCATCCCTGTGATACATTGCTATTTAGTTAGTTGGTACTTGTTGCACTTGGTATAGGGTGTGGGGGTGGGTGTGGCATTCAAGTGCCTTCAACTGCCGATCATGAGTGGGTCCCTAAGGGTCTCCAAGCACATGAGGATTACTGGGGAAAGCAGTAATGCCTCATTTTGACCTTTTTTTTAAATTAAAAAAAAAACATTTTCTGCTAGAGACTCGACCTGCATTTGGGTAGGTGGAGTCTCCTGGTGAACTTCCACAGATCCGCTGGGTTACTGTGGACATCATAGTAGGAGTTAGTGGCCCCATGATAGTTACACAACTACTCGTAACGAGGGCCATAGTATAGGCAGAACTTTGTATTTTGCAGTTGGTAAGCATGGAAGGCCTTGGTGTATTTAGCAAAGCTGTTTGTCGTGGCCTTATTTTTATTAACTTGTACAGTGCCACAAAGTTGCTTTAGAGTGCTGCCACACAGCATAGTCATCCATCGACGTTGGCATAAGCCTTGCAACAATTAAAAAATAGGTATAACGAGAGATTTTGAAGAAACTGCTAAAAGGCCAGCTTTTTAAAGTGAACATTTGGGATGCCCTTGATATGAGAGCTGTAAGTTTGGCCCACCACTGAATTTCCTGTTTCTATAGTTTTTAATACCATCACCTTTTGTGTGTTTCATGTACTGCCCTTAGTGGCATGGGTATGCCCAGACGTGGTTCCCATCCCGGTCACTGGAACCAAGCTGCACCTGGCTGACAAGCCCATAACTAGGGTGAAACCGATCCTGGATTGCTTGTGATCTGGTTCAGTAAGGACCTGGCTTGGCAGTTCGGCCAGGACTATTCTTATTGGAACAGGGTCAAGACTGATTTACATATGGCGGTGCCCAAACTGAGGTGGCATGGTGGGTGAAAAACAATAGATTAGGATGCGGTCCCGAGCGATTGCCAGTGGCGGAGATTAATTCAAGCATTCCATCCATCACCTTGCTGTTGCAGTTGACGCCCTAAGTGCAGGTATGTCCAAATATGGGTCCCATGCTCACTGTGTCACTGTCACCAAGCTATATCCGTATGATGAGCCCATAACTAGAGTGAAATCGCACCTGGGTTGCTTGTGTTATGGTTCACGGAGGACCTGGCTTGGCACTTTGGGCTGGACTGTTCCCATGAGGAACAGGGTCAAGACTGATTTGCATATGGGCTGGGTCCAAACTGAGGTGGCTTGTTGAGCAAAAGAACGATGGGTTGGAAGGCTACCCGAGCCATTGCTAGTGGTTACACTTATTGCAAGTAGCCTCCCATCACCTTTTGTGTGTTTCATAGTTTTAAATATCTACAAAGCAACATGTATTCAGCTTTTCTGGAAGTGGATTGGTAGTAAAGTCGGTTGAATCAGAGTTGGGATGCAGTTGCGGATCCAGACTATTTAATAGGAGAAGGCCTGATGGCTCATCCTCTCGATATTGCACCTTTTTGTCTCAAGCCATGTGATGCTACTCCAGGTGTTGCATGACTGTTGAGCTTGCTAGCTGGATATTGCAAGGTTATGAAGTTTACTGTTTTGTGGAGATTACAGCAGGTTTTGTAGATCCTACTGCAGATACAGGGATCTTCTTGGACTGTGAGTGATTCTGTCCTATTTTTTTAGATGTTTAATTATGGGAGACGTGGTACTGTGTGTGCCTTTTTGTTCTGGTATTGATTGAGTGTAATAACAGGAAGATATTTGGCTTCCATGAAGGTGTGACTGGATTAGATGTTGGACAGTGAGTCTGAAGTCTGATTACAGAAGATATGCCTCAACATTGTGGAGCAAACAGTTGGTGGCAGGCAATTGTTTTGTTTGTGTAGTAGGTTGTGAAGATGAGATTGGGATCTACAAAGAATCTCAGGGATTCGGGGTGTTTGACAATATTTGTAGGTAAGCTCCCAAGATTCATGGCTGTGACCCAAATTTGCACTCCGAGTTGGCGGTCAACACTAATTTTGTCTTCAAAGGTTTGAGCTCATTACTACTTGCAGAGAGGTAGTCCTTTACACATGCAGGTTAATTCAAGTATTGTCTGTTGTCTATCTAGGTATAACCACCTCTGCTGCACAAGGCATCTGTGAGGCAATAGTATTTGCCCAAAAATTGACATTTTATATGTGACCAACACGGACAATAAAACTGGAACTTTTCTGAACAATAAGGCGTTTTAGATGGGAATGAGTATGCAAGTTAAAAAAAAAAAAAAAGGGTAAAAGTAAAAGATGGAGGAAAAGAAGTGAAAATGAAAAAAGCAGGTACGCTGGAGGTGCAGGGATAAGAGTTCTGTAGGGGTGGTCCAATAAACCTTTTCCATGATAAATCTCCTCCCCGCATCTGCCAGGGACAAATAAGGTCTCGAGCAGTGTCCATGCCTTGAGCGTCCGATGTCTATCTCTGCAGCAGTTGCTGAAGATTATGCTTCTTGCACACTGCCCGTTATGCTGTCGACAAGATTTTGCAGTTCATCATTGTGCAAGAAACCACATTGCCTAGCGGGGCTACCTTCAATTTCATTATTTTCCTTAATGGGGAGAAACGGGATAGAGTTTAGGCAGACATTGATCACACAATTTATGCCTTGATCATGAATGCTTTAACAAAATACGTTTCTAGAACAGACTGCATTTCTGGTTATTTTATTAGATACCAAAGGGGATGAGGGACGGAGCGTTAGAGCAAATCAAACACTCAACCCCAGTCAACTGATCTGGGTTTAATCCATCATCATTCTTTAGCTCACTCCACCACCCCACTTCAGACATGGCCATATGCAAATCAGTCTGACCCTGTGCCTCATGGGAACAGTCCAGCCCGAACTGCCAAGCCATGTCTTCCATGGACCGGAAACAAGCATCCTGGGACCGGTTTCGGGTTCATAACCCTCATCAGCCAGGCTATCTTGAATCCAGTGGTAAAGTGAGCAAGGGACCCACATCTGGGCATACCCTGCCAACTTAGGGCGAACAAAGCGATACCAAAGGGGATGATGGACGGAGCGTTACAGCAAATCAAACACTCACCCCCAGTCAACTGATCTGGGTTTAATCCATCATCATTCTTTAGCTCACTCCACCACCCCAGTTCAGACATGGTCATATGCAAATCAGTCTGACCCTGTGCCTCATGGGAACAGTCCAGCCCGAACTGCCAAGCCATGTCTTCCCTGGACCGGAAACAAGCATCCTGGAACCGGTTTCGGGTTCATAACCCTCATCAGCCAGGCTATCTTGAATCCAGTGGTAAAGTGAGCAAGGGACCCACGTCTGGGCATACCCTGCCAACTTAGGGCGAACAAAGCGATACCAAAGGGGATGATGGACGGAGCGTTAGAGCAAATCAAACACTCACCCCCAGTCAACTGATCTGGGTTTAATCCATCATCTTCTTTAGCTCACTCCACCACCCCAGTTCAGACATGGCCATATGCAAATCAGTCTGACCCTGTGCCTCATGGGAACAGTCCAGCCCGAACTGCCAAGCCATGTCTTCCCTGGACCGGAAACAAGCATCCTGGGACCGGTTTCGGGTTCATAACCCTCATCAGCCAGGCTATCTTGAATCCAGTGGTAAAGTGAGCAAGGGACCCACGTCTGGGCATACCCTGCCAACTTAGGGCGAACAAGATCAGTTGACTGGGGGTGAGTGCTTGCAATGTTCAACACTCCGTCCATCATCCACTTTGGTTTTGCTATTTTATTAGATACAACATGCTTAAAAGAACTAATATTTTTTCTTCTTCTTAGAAATCCACACCCCAAGTCTCCTTATTCAGAAGATGCTCCATTCGTCAGTCTCCAACCTGAATAGTTATAACTCTCCCATTGGATCCAGTGAATCAAAATCTTCACAGATAACATACACATTAAAAAACAAAAAAACGATTTCCATGTATCTGTCATTTTCCAACGGGGATAGTTCTTTGCTTTTGCATTCAATCCCGTGATTCATGTTTTTGAGTGTTCCCGATATTTTTATTACTGATGAGGATCTGAATTGTATTTCCCCGTGGGTGTAATTCTTATTAAGATTACCAACCCGGATGGTCTCCGTCACGTCTCTTTTTGTTTCCACCACAAGAGAGCTGTGCTTGAAAACCATTATATCGTGTCCGGTCATCAAGGATGGGCTTTGCTACTTGTAGCCTTTTTAGGTCTCGCCTACGCAGCGCGCATGCGCTGCATAGGAGACCTTTAGCCGTCGTGCAGCTCTTTTTCAAAGCACATTCTCGTGCTTGTGGCTGCATACGCCTTGCGGGAGTGCGCAGCGGCGCGCCACAAGCACGAGTATGTGCTTCCAAAAAGAGCAAACAGCTGCTGCTTCACGCGCGTTCGGAAGCATTCCCAGGGCGTCTTTTATTCTGTGCACTCCCCCCACCCCTCCCACTTGTTGCTCATTTGTTGGCAGTGCAATTGTCACTTGAATTGGATACAATAGATATGCTTTAAGGAGACAGTCACAAAATTCACAATCACCAGTCATGCATATCAGAGCAAAACAGATTGTTTTAGGCCCATGCAGCAGTGTTGCTGCTCATGTTACAGAGACCGTCCAGATTTAGCTATCGGACAGGTCACACTACAGACCTTACAGGCTGATGAGAAATGCCTTTAGGTGAATTATGATGCCGCTAATGCCTCTGCGACCTTCCCTGACGCCGATGCTCCCGGCGCCCACCGGCGATGCTAGCCCTATTCTTCTCCCGGACGACCCGGAGCCAGTACCATGTCGATCGACATCAGCAACAAGTCTCTCAAACTCCACGTGGTACACTTCACTTATCTGTCGAATATCCGCCTTTAAATATTTTGTAAATTCAGTAGTTCTGTGCTCAAAATCAGCTCAAGACGTTTTTGCTATCAAACAAATGTTTTTGATTTATTTTGGAAAAAATGAACTACGTCCACCAAAAAAGGCTTGTTTTTTAAAATTTATTTATTTTTTAATTAAAAAGCATTTTCTTTACAATGCCTGTTTTTGTATCGTCACAGTAGGAGCCATCTAAAATTGTGTGAAAGTGAAATAAACCAACTTTACTGGGGCCTCTTTGCCATAAGATTAAACAAGCATTGGCATAGCCAATAGGTCTCGCTTTTGGGACATTATAAGTGTTTAGCCATGCAACGGTTGATGTTGTTGCACCAAGGATATTGTGCTGCATAACTAAATACTTATAAGGTCCCAAAAGCGAGACCTATTGGCTATGCCAATGCTTGTTATATGAGCACTAAAGATGAAGTAGTCTCTGCTAAACTATCTGGATTTTGCACACATGCATTTCTGAAAGTGTAAGAACTTTAATTAACTTCAATCAATCAATCAGGATTTATAAAGCGCGGCTAATCACCCGATAGGGTATCCAGGCGCTTGCAGGCCCCGGAGGCTTATTCAAACAGCCAGGTCTTGAGGGCTATTTGGAATTCCGGAGATGAGGTGATGGTCCGGAGGTGCATGGGGAGGCTGTTCCAGGTCTCTGCTGCGATGCGGGAGGAGGAGTGTCCTCTACTTCTGCTTCTGTAGATGTGGGGAGTATAGGCTAGTGAAAGGGAAGCAGAGTGTTGTCTTCTCGTTGGTTGGTGGAAGTTCAGGCGATGGTTAATGTAGGCGGGTCCTTTGTGGTGTAGAGCCTTGTGTGTGTGGGTCAGCAGCTTGAATTGGCATCTCTTCTGTACGAGGAGCCAGTGGAGTTTCCTGAGGTGGGGTGTGATGTGGGTTCATCGGGAAGGCCTAGGATGAGTCTGGCTTCAGCGTTCTGTATGGTCTGAAGTCTCTGTAGCAGGTGTGTGGTGATTGCTATGTAGAGGTCACTGCCATAGTCCAGTCAGCTGGTGATAATGGCTTGTGTCACAGTGCGTCTTTTGTGTAGGGGTAGTCACTTGAAGATCTTACGTAGCATGCAGAGGAGATGGCGTTGATCTGTGATTTCATGGTGATCTTGCTGTCAGTGATGATTCTGAGGTTTCTAGCATGGTTGGGAGAGTGGGTGCGGGTCCTAGGTTTGATGGCTGCCAGGAATTGTTCCATGTGTTGCTGCTGTTGCCAAAGATCAGTACCTCCATCTTGTCTGTGTTTAGCTGCAGGCAGTTCTTCATCCAGTTGGTGACGTTTGTCATGCATCTGTGGAAGTTGGTTCTGGTGGTGGTCGTGTCATCGGTGAGTGAGAGGATGAATTGAGTTTTGTCTGCGTAGGAAATTATGTTGAGACTGTGGAATCTGACGATGTTGGCCAGAGGGTTACGGTTATGTTGTTCGAAGGAGTTCTGAAACTTTAAGAGTTCAGTTTAAAAGTTATTTGAATGTGCATTTGCCCTCATGCTCACAGCCACCAGGACAACAAAGCACTAAAAAAATTAGAACTACAGACTGGACAGCAAGGTACTAGGTCTGTGAAGCAAATGGACACCGAATTGAGGGGACGGAAATGTACAGAGCTAACTTAGCATGACCTCTTGTAGTTAGGGCCTCAGCATAGGCAAAACAAAGACCAAACAGGTTTTGCATTTTTCTTTCTTTGTGTCTTTAATTACTAACTTGTTTCTCCACGTTGACTTACTTTTCAAGGACAGTAAAACGGTGGTAGTTTATGTCTACTCTGTACAAAAAAAAAACCTACCGCATAAAAAGTGGTCATTGGTAATATCTGGATCAAATAAATTATCACCTGCATTATTTCTGTTTATTTCTTGATTTAGATGAAAAGCTTACTTTCTTTTTGTAGTAGCTTGCCTGTATGGCCCTGTTGTATTTAGAGATATGTCATGGGTGCAGGCCCTTTAATCAGAGCCACTCATTCTTAAAACGTGGCAGTGTCAAACGATGAAATTGGATCTTTTTTTTCATTTTGATGATTTCATTCCTAATTTTGCCGTATTTACATTTTGGAGTGTGATATACACTTTTCTCAATTTATTCATAATTTAATTGTCTGTTTTTTAACATCTCTAGCATTGGTGCCTGTTTTTATTCGTTTTTAGACAAGTTTCATCCTGTGTGTGCTAAATCAATGATACATATGGAGAAACTACTTCCTTGAAAATCGCATTAAGCCTCAGAAGCAGTATGGAAGGCGCCATACACGCACAAATAGAATACACAGTTGTATTGAATTTTATTGTAGCACTTTCTGAACTTCTTGTCAATACCTCAAGCGCTTTCCAAGTGGGGAACCAGGTAGGATCCAACCTTCCAGTGTAGCGATGTTGGTTGCATTCTCAACTAAAGTGTAGAGTTTTCATGTTGTGAGTGATGCCCAGATAGTGTGCTCCAAACGTGTCACAACAGCATGTAGCAGCGTTCTACACATGAAGTGGTAAGAAAGAGACAGTGAGGGATAGCTCTGCAGGCAGTATATACAAATTAGTGTAAATTAAGGTTTTTGTTGCCTTGTTTTAGAAGAGTCCAAGTCTACTGATGAATACCCGTGGGTTTGAAAATCATAATTCTTTATGGGGGAAAGTTTCAAGGTTTGCATGGCAAGCCAAGGGAAGGTGCTCCTCCGTGAGGCTATGGTTGAAGTCTGACCTCGGAGGCACTAGTGAAGCCTCCGGGAAGTCATAGGAGCCCAGCTTCTGGATGCAATTTTATACCGCTAGCAAACTACTTTATGGAGTCTAATTAGGAGTGATAGGAACCCAAATTATGAAGGAACAGTTGGCCCATCAGTAAACCATTAAATGGAGTCCACCAATGAGTGATTGGAGCGCAGCTTGTGGAGGCTCAGTCAGACCCCCCATAACCTAATTTATGGGTTCTTCCTAGGAGCAAGAGGAGGCCTATAACAAGGAGGTATGTTAAACTACCCTTAAGCCACTTGATGGAGTCCACCTAGGAGCATTCATAATGAACATTCAGGGAATCAGATTAACAAAATGATAATCTGCAACTTGTCCCCTCGACTTAATGATCCAAAAAGATCCTTAACCAAATTTTAATTGCTGCCTCGGTTATAATTTGGGTAATATGAATCTTCACGGCTTACTGTCAGATGGATTTTGGCAAGCGTCAACACCTTCTACAAAAAGGGAAAATTAGACCATAGATGATAGCTGACCACCAACAAACACGGGCTGCATGAGCAGCGGTGTACTTATACCTTAATAAGGAATTGTATCAGCTATGTTTCTGTAATAGTATAATTTTCAGCTGATTAGAGGCACAAAGCACTGCTGTCTAGCATGGTTATCGGGACCATTCACTATGTGCATTTCATCAGTACACAGTTCTCCAATGCCAAATTACGTATTGCAAAATATCCCTCAGAAGGGCAGTTTTGAGAAATGGGCCTCAGTTCTTTTACAGCCTCGGTCTCCTGGAAATCCTGAAGAATAGATACATATTTAGCCCTCCCCAATGACTGCAAATAAAAAGAGAGATGTGATTGTTTAAGGGATACCCTCCTCTTTTTGACTTTAGCTCCATGTGTAGATGCTGGCCAGAAAAAATGTGACTTATATATAGTGCTATTATGATGCAGCAGATCATTCTCCATTGATTATTGGGCAGGGAGTATTACATTTATACAGACTGCTGTGATCATGTTATATAGCTTGCAACCCCATCTGCCCGTTTCTGGAGTAAGTGTTGCGGTACCCAACTCCTCTGAAATTGATCCAGTGGCAGAAAACACTCTCTAAGTAAAGATGTTCCATTTACCCTTGGTGCCCACAAGTGTTCAACCAGCAATGGAGTTACCACAGCACCGAGTTCACCAAAAGGCCCCTCCCCCCACCAGGCCCAATAGACCTTATGTTCTCCCCGGCCTCCAGCAGCTATGACCTTGGGTGCAGCACTCTTCAGGAGAAGCGTTGTCCTTTTATCTGATCCTGAACCAGTAACTTGGCCTGGGCACCAAAATAAAAGAGGCCCCATTAGCAAAGCCGATAGCTGAACAAGTGGGAATATCGGGGAAATCAACAGAATAAACCGGCCCACCTTACCATTAAACCGGCCCCCAAAAAATGGCCCACACATTGGCATGTCAGACCAGCCCATCGGGCACTACTTGAGTGCCCTATTGGCCAGTCTGACCCTGTTGTTAGCTGCATGTTCGAGCTCCACTTTAGGAAGCCATGGTCTCTGCCAATGTTTTTAGTAAAATATGGATAAAACAAAATTCTCAAGAGCTGTCTTCCTAGGGTATCAAGCTCTCTATCTCCCACTTGCCGAAAAGACAGCTGCCATGTATTTGAAATTTCAAACCTGGAATATGGCATTCCCAGATTTTCAGTTTCATCTGCATTGAACAATCATCATATTTAATTTTGCATAATTAACCGTATGCCATTTTTCTGCAAAATGTGGCAAGAAGCAAATAAGGCCTCGTAACACAAATTGTGTCACTGCATTATCAACTGTTTCCTCTGTATAAGGCAATAACAAAATTAAAGTGGCAGTGAAATAAATCAATAGATGGTAGGACGCTTACACCTCCTGTGCAGATTTGACTAAATGACAGGGACAAACATAAGCAGGTCGATCTTTCCCATTGCGTTGACATTAAACTAAGATGCATTTCTACCTCCCTTCGGGGATTTATTTCTGTGAGTACCATTAATTGGTAGGCCCTCTATCAGGTGGTATTACTTGATGCAGCCACCAGCTGCTATAATGATCTATTGACTGAACTTTTGCTACCCACTTTCTATAAAGAATATTGACACTGTGGAATTTTAGTTCCCTCAATTACAACAAAAACCTCTTGGGAGAAATTTCAGAGGGAATTTTTCACTCATGGAAGGGTTTTTGCCATTCTGCACTCTAAATTATATTTTCTGGTTTGCATCAATTTTATGAGCACACTGTCTCCAGAGTCATGATCAGGACTACCATCAATATTAGTCTTGGTAATAAGAGGAAAAGAAGATGGAGTACACTGCAGCACTGATTTCACTGCAGCACTGATTTCACTGCCTAGGTATCTTTACGCCCACAGATGGATGTGCCCTGATTGTATGATACTATGTTGCTCCATACTTATAATATTCACAAATTATACCGATAATGGGATTGTTCAAGCCATTCTTCATTAAATCTTTATAGGTTTCGCTCTTGAAAGTATGAATTTTAAGAACTGCCACTCTTTGTATGTATGAAACACTTAGATATGGCAGACATAATAAACTATTTTAGTGTTTTGAATACTCGCGTTATGTTTCTGCATGCTTCACTTGCTTGGTCTATAGATGGCTGAGCTCAAATCTAGCTCTTTTGGTCAAGCTGCTCTACGCTATGGCTCAGGTTTCCCTGTGAATTCTTAGGCTGGGCCACCTCTAACTCCTAGATTAAATGTGTCATTTAAAAGGCCCAAAATGAATATTTTTTTCATTTAGTTTATAAAGGTTCGTCATACCTCTGGTTATATTCTTCTTCTTAATGTTTCCAGTAGGAGCTGTGAATTGAACAGGGCCGTTGTCTTTCTGAGTATACAGACTGCCTGAAGACACCAAAGGCTATTTTTCTAATGGATGGAACCATTAAATACTTAAGTATGACACCATAGCATCTACAGCACACTGATGTCAGACTTAACAAAGTAAATTATTTAGTTTGACCTTGAGGCTCAGGTGAGCATTACCTCATTTTAGTTTAGGAGCAATGATAGCGAGCACATTACTGAAAAATGACTGTACATGTTGCTCTTGGATTATGACAAGAAAGACTCCTCTAATACATTCAGATAGAGCATAAAACTGCATCCTAGATGCCTTGCAATGCATGCTTGATTAAATTAAATACCATTTCAAATTTTTAAAATTCTCGGGCCAGTTTCGTAGAAAAATGTCTGAATGTCCGCAATCTATGTATGAATTGCAGATTTCAGTCTACGATCTCTTTCTTTTTCACAAGATTCTGTAGGAGTAGAAGTGTATAACTATACAAATCAGACATTTTAATACATATTCCTTCTTCTCTTCACTTATGACAGGACGGATAACCTGTATAATTATATACAGAGATTGCTCTGTTGTACCTTAGAGAGAAAACATATTATCGCTGTAGAAAAATAAAAACCTTTTTGTAGCAAATTTGCCTTTTCTGCATGGTCACCCTAGATTTCTAACCAATTTACGAGGCCATATTTTTGCTGGTATTAGGATTCTGTGTACAGTGACAGTGCTGCTCACTGTCGCAGTGTTTGTGCACTCGCCCTAAAATGCGATTGTTAACAAAGAATGCAACGAATTCCAAGAGGCCTACGAATCTCCCTGAAATCCACCTTATGCAAAAACGATTCAAAATGTACTGAACAATGGTACGCCATTTTGAATAAATGCTCCCTTGATCTAATTTTGTTGATTGTAGAACTATCCAAATTACTAGATGAATTGAATAAAGAGATCATCCAATTGAAATTGATTTATCGAACAACATGTCAAAAGAGGAATGGGATACTACATTAGCTGACATCAATAAACAACTAGAGCAGTATACTAAAGAAATTAATGAGAGAAAAATTCGAAAATTCAAGCACGACACCATCGACTATAAAATGGGTGAAGTCTACAGTTGGGCCGAAATCTATGCCCGTAGGCAGCAACAAAAACCATTTTCTACAAAATTCGCAGATGGTAAAAGTACTACCTCTAATGAATCGGTCGATAAGGCCACGCATATGAGAGATAACATGAACAGAGATACATCTACTTCACAACCCGCTTCTTCAACAGCGTCTATTCAGCCTAACACAGATGTGCCTTTTTTAGAGAGAGGCCACGACATGAGCATCGAACCCGGAGGGCACGTGGCCACAAAAATAAAAGATCAACCTATAGCGAAATTCACGAGGAGTCAAAGAACCTAGTCATCAACATTTCTAGCTGCCAGTTGACCCCTTTTCAAATGAAGACCGTACAAAAAGACACTTCATTTGTCCCTACTTATCACTCTAATGAATTCGAAACCAAAATAAGCTTCTACAAATTTATGAGGAATTTGCGACTCAGGCATTTCTTTGATAACACGATCGGACCTCGTCCTAAGAAAGACGAAGGGTCACTCATGGGTTTAAGAAAGAAAAATACTTTCCTGGCACCTACTAGCCACAACATTTTGGATTCCTTTGAAACAATTGTTTTAAAAGATTTTCATGAAAATTTTGAAAAACAAACTTCAAAAGTTTCCAATTTAACACAGAAAGAACGGCGAGCGATCATTCAGGTAGCAAACAATTCAACTATCACTTGCTGCAAGGCAGATAAAGGAGGTGCATTAGTCATTTTAGATGCTGACTTTTATTTGGATAATGTTGACGAACATGTACAGGACACTTCTACATATATGAAACTTAGTTCAAACCCGACGCGTGAATTTTTGAAGACACTTGTAACTATCCTAGATAAGGCATTAATGATGGGTACCGTCACAGAAACTGACAAGAGATATCTCATCCAAGTACATATACATGTTGCAAAAAATTCACAAAAGCTTACAGAAACCACCATTTTGAACAATTGTTTCCACCAAAAATTCAATTCATGAACCAATAGGTAGATATTTGGACCGATATTTACAACCTATTGTTCAAGGTATGTATACATTTTTTAAAGATACCACAGATTTTCTCAACAAAATAAAAACAATTGAGTTTGATGAAGATACTGTTCCCATCTCATGTACCATAGACGTACGCTCTTTATACACTTCTATTTCTCACAATCAAGGTCTACCCGCTGTTGAATCTTTTTTGTTGAATGATAAAATGGATGACGATCTCAAAACATTCTTGCTTGAAATACTGCATTTTACACTCTACCACAGTTATTTCACATGGAATAAAGAATTTTATCTACAACTATCGGGCACATCTATGGGCAATTGCGCAGTACCATGCTACTCGAATTTGTTCATGCATCGGTTCTAAATTGATCATATTTTGCAAAAACCCGAATGGTCTCAAAATCTCGTTACCTTTTGGAGGTACATTGATGACATATTTTTAATATGCAAAGGTGAAGAATCACTACTTGTCACTGCTATCCAAGAATTAAACACCATCGATGAACGTATCAGTTTTACTAATACCATAAGCAAGAACCACATTACATTTTTGGATGTAGCAATCACGATACAAAGGAAAAAATTGATACCAGACGTTTTTACTAAACCCACTGACAGAAATACCTATTTCATTACAACAGCTGTCATCAAAGAGCACTCAAACATCACTTACCATACCCTCAACTACTACGGATTAAAAGAATTTCATCCAACGAGGAAAGCTACAATGCCAATTGCAACAACATGGTTGAAAAATTCAAACAAAGATGATACCCTAACAGTATCGTAACGACAGCCATTGAAAGGGCCAAGACAAAAGATCGAAATCAATTGTTGACTGACCAGAAACCAATAAATAACGCAGAAATACCAGTGTTTGTTTCGTAATTCTCCACCCGGAGTAATCAAATCAAGAGAATTGTGCTGAAATAATGGTCCATGTTACAAACTGAAATTGATTTTAAGGGGATCTTCAAACATCCGCCACTTTTCGCATATCAAAGAACAAAAAATCTCAAAGAATGCCTTACCAAACCTATCAAATCCACCATTACTGTTTACAAAGGAACTACACAGTGTCTGAATTGTGGACACTGTAATAACATCATTAAATGTCATACCATCATGCACCCTACACAAGGAACCTCCATCAAGCTGTATACCACAGCCACTTGTGATTCTAAAAATGTGGTTTACATGTTGAAATGTCCATGTGGCTTGGTCTACGTGTGCAAAACTGAACGAAAGATGAAAATTCGACTCACAGAACACAAAAGTAACATCCGAAACCACAATAAAAAATCACTGGTTGCTGTACATTTTGCTAAACATAAACACAATGTAAGTCAATTAAGATTCCTTATATTAGAAACTGTGCCCATCCAAGAAGGAAGAGATAACAAAAAATAAAATGGATAAATAAAATGGACTCATGCAACCCTAAAGGTTTAAACGAACGATTGGATTTGAGTTGTTATCTATAATGTGCCATTCTAGTTCTGATTCCGTTGGAGAGGGTTTTCTTTATCAGTCCATCTTTTTTTCGAATTGGACTTATGTACACCTGTCACCTGTATTACATAGATACCATGTGTCTAGAAATATGATCTATGTCACGTTGTCCATCACCGTTATTCTGGAGGATTTTTCAAGGTGGACTTATGTACACGTCACCTGCATTACACATACACCACGTGTCTACAAATATGACTCATGTCACAGTGTCCATTACTGTCATTCTGGAGGTTCAATGTATGCTGGGAAACTCCGGGTATTTTCCTGGAATTCAGTTTCCTTCATTATGTTTATGAAATCCGTGGAAATATCATCAGTATGACATAAAGTTTTTTTCTCTGTTTACTTTTTTTAGTGTGTCACTTTGGTCTTACGACTCGCTTCTGATATCTCGTGCACTTTCAGTATTGTTCCGTACCCTATTCTATTTATCCCTTCCAAGATGGCGGGAACTGCTGCTTACGCTGTTTGCCGTTTTCCACGTCCTGTTTCTTTTTCTAACCACGTCTTCACTCTTATTTTGGTATTTGTTTGAACGGCTATTCCACTTGTATGCTTCCACGCCCGCACACGGTGGTGAAGATTTCGGTCTCCTGATGAACGGTATGTATCTGATCTAAGAGTTGTCACAATTTTTGATCGACACCTTGGCACGGGTGTTCATGCGTGTACAGTTGTGATGCACTTGATTCATTCACGCTTTTACTGTTTTTCCGCACTTCCGTTGTTTCATCTTTTTCACTCTGCATGCACAGGATTGGAGTTGCTTTGGTCGATATCCTTTTGCGTTTATGGTCGTACACATACTTATAATTTTACAACACGCAAGTTTTTTTCTAACAACCTTTCACAATCTTGTAGTGTTCTACACTAGGAATTTTCCTCTTATTTCCACTTTGAACCGCTTTCGAGTTCGATCACAGACATTTTTCATATAACGAGTCACATGAATATTCGGTGAACTTTCTTTTTTCCCTCTTTTTTCCTTTCAAATTCATTACTCCTTGATACTCCATTTGCTTTTTGGTTAAAGTGATTCTCACTGAACTTGGTTGTTTATCAGTCATATAAGCTTTACTTCTTGGATTATTGATTATATGTATTTTGGTTACATTTTAGGATACATTCCCCTGATGAAGGGCTTGTCCCGAAATGCATTGGGATTAGTTTAACTAAATGAAAAACGTATTTACGTTTC